>APFE030454599.1:0-13237 GCA_000404065.3 Pinus taeda | reverse complement strand
ACAGTGAAACAATGACCTTGCTTCTCTTTAATCAAGTTATTTCATGATTTGGTATCCCTAAAGAGACTGTCACTCATCATGGTAGTCATTTCCAAAATCAACTAATGTCTGAATTAGCTCTCAAGTTGGGTTTCCGACAGGATAATTCATCTTTGTATTATCCTCGGGCCAATGGGTAGTATGAAGCCATGAAAAAATCCCTTAAAATCATCCTACAAAGGATGATTGACAAAGGTAGATCCAATTGGAACATCATGTTGTATCAAGAAATTTGTGCATAGCGAACAATAGTTATGATTGCCACTGGATTTACTCCTTTTCAACTGGTTTATGGGTTGGAATCTATCTTTCCTATTGAATGTGAAATTCCTTCCCTTAAGCTAGTTGTTGAGCTTCTTCTAGAGACTTCTAGTCTCGAGGAGCACCTCGTTCATTTGGAGCATCTTGATGAGGAGCGTCGAGATGCCGCCACAGTAAAAAAAGCCCATAAAAAGAGGGCAAAAACTCAATACGATAAAGCCATCCATCCTAGAAATTTTTCTGAAGGTGATCTTGTCCTGGTCTATGATCAAGAAAAAGATGCCTTGGGGGCAAGAAAGTTTAAGTCTATGTGGTACGGTCCCTTTATAGTAAAGTGAGTTTTGAAAAAGGGAGATTATGAATTAATTGACTTTGAAGGAAACAAGTTGGCAAAGCCCAGAAATGGGCTCTACCTTAAGAAGTACTTTTCTTAGGCTTCAGTCGAGCACTTACTTGTTTGTATATATTGTATGTTGTACATATCTCTCTATCCTTTTTAGTGATGTTTCTATTTTTGATATTCTTTTGCAGGTATTGATGGACGATTAAGTATATCTAGGATTTGTCGATGGTGCAAGTAGGCATACCCAGAACCTTGCTTCCACGGCTTGGGTGATTTATTATCCATCTCGCAAATTGATGGTTTCGATAAGAGTATGTACCAGTCCTGCTTCGAATAATATTGCCGAATATACTGTCATTATTAATTTTCTATCTGAAGCGATATCTCTTGATATTGATTCATTAGTGGTTTATTTAGACTCACAACTCGTGGTATCTCAGCTAAATAACATTCATCGGGTTTGAGATCCCTATTTGTATCGCCAATTCTACGAGTACGATTATTGCAACGATCATTTATTTATACGCATATGTTCACTTTCCATGATCAGAAAATTCCTTAGCTGATTCTATTATTAATCAAGCATTGGATTAGCTTATAAATCATTCATCAAATTAAAAAACATAAAAAATAATCAAAGTATCATCTGTATATATGATCATCATAAAATTGCATGTACATAGATAGAGTGTTTATATCCAAAATAATATACAAAAATTGGAACGAAATGCCCTACAAAATTTGGGCTTTTGCCTATCATCATGTCTAATCATAAAAAGGGTTTGATCATCTATCTAGTGGGCTCAGGATAAGAAGCTAGAAAATAAACAACGGCATTGTCCACACGCCGGAATATTCATACCCAATCCCATGGTACTCCTACCACACGACGTTGCATCTCCTCAGGAAGGTCCTATATGGCTATCATGGGTACTAGGTGAGTCAATCTCACTAAGTTCCTTTGAACTGCATGGAGAACTATCTCCATCTCAGCTGTAGCCCCTTTGGCATCTCTTCCACAATGCTTATGTCAAGGAAATCTATTAGGTCTCACTAGCCCCACATCTTAAAAATGATCCAAATATGTTTTAAGTGTCTTGTCCCATCAAAAATATTTTTATGTTCATTTATATTAAAAATCCAAAAAAACCTTAAGAAATATAAAAATTTAAAAATTGTTACCTATGGTGCCCCATGCTACATTCAATGGTAATACTAAACCTAGATCTCCATGGAAATCCATCCTAGCATAGGGGTAGTCATCGACTGTGATGACATGTTGATCCCACCATGTGAAAAACTCGTCATCGAAATTCATCCTAGGCACATCACCACCCCCTAGGCGTTTCATTAGGTCAACCCATCTACCCATCCGTGGATCCCTCGAGCTGTTGATAGCCGATATTACCTTGTATCGAAGCCCAGGTACTTTCTCAAAGAAGAATGAGCATAAGGTTATGACATACCCAAAATTCTTTGTCTGGCCCTTCTGAATGGAGGTTAGTTGGTTCTTCATATTAGTCAATAGAGGTGTGCACCAATCAAATACAGTATTAAGAAATTCCATTACTAGGCTCATGGATACTCATGAGGCCTGATGTAAAGCAACAAACCCATTTACCCTGGCAATGGTAAATAGTAGAATTTTCAAGGACAAGCTCTCTACGTGCTTGATTGGAATTTGACTTCCAATATTTTCAAGATGACCGAGATAGTATAGATGGACTTAATCTTCTACACTAAGACTACCCCTTGTCCTGCCAGTAGAATGCATTACCTCTCCCCTTCGAGAAAGACCGACAATCAAGTAAATATCTTCGATCTCGATCCTTAGGGGCATCTAATCGATCATGAATGCATCATCCTCTACACTCTAGTAATGTATCAACAACTCAAGCAATCATGTGTTTGCTTTCATATTTGGCATTTAAAGAATTTTAGAAAGCCATGGCCTCTTAAAGAATCCAACGCATTTTTGTCCTCCAGTACTTGGTTATCAATAGCACTATGCTCCCTTTCTCTCCAGGTGATGATCATCCTGGCCAAAAAGGATGTTTCAAACCATTAGATTTATGTTTTAAATTTTTTACTTGCACACACGCGGGTTGCCTTTTTACATAGTCGCGTGTAGGGCCCTCATATACACGGGATACCTGTATTCAACCTGTGTGTACGTAGAGTTGAAATTTTTGACATATCTTCCTATAGTCAAAACTTGGAAAAAATATCTAAAAAGTATCACAAATAATTAAAGGCATGATATAAGGGTTACCTGGAAGTTTTGGATTGATTTTAATGGTTCAATTGGTTGAAAGAAGCTTGTTTGAGTTTGTCTCCACAACTCTTTGCTCAAAACACAAATGACAAAACTGTGAGTCCAAGTCTTTATATAAGTTGAAAAATAAAAATTATTTTTTCGAAAGTTGATTTTTATCCTATGGACTTTTTGACCTTTTGGCTTGGAGTGTCAAGAATGGGTTGTCTTTACAGGAAATTTTGGAGACTTCTTCGAGAAATAGTTTTAGTCCCATGACCACAAACCCATCATGGCAGGTATCATTTTCTTACTGGCATATAGGTTAGGGAATACCACTTTCCGCTGCATTTTTCATACCAAGCTCCATACTGCAATATGATAGCCATAGGGTCAACCCCATCATGTCTTGGTTCACAAACCATTTTCACTCGCCAACTTTAAAAATGATGATGTGATGGTAGAGCCAACCTTTACATGGGCATCTTACTTAGATCCTCATAGACATTGGTTTCCCATGTTGCTATATTGAGTAGGCTCGGGAGTTCTCTTTAGTCCCACAATGAATTGTGTGTTGAAGACTCATTCTCATTCTTCTGCTCTACTTTCTAGCCTTATACCCTAGAGGCTCCTTTGTGTTGAGTTGTACCGCTGCATTGCATATTGACTATCTACACCTTCTAGCCTTGAGCCGGCTTCACTTGGACTCATGTTTAAGCCACTTTTTCGACCATTTCTTCTGCAACTTCAAACTTGCAATCACTTAGCTGCTACAAATTGACACACTCTTTTACCCATGGAAAGAATGTTCCTTTGAGTGTCCTTGACCAGTTTTGTCTCCTTTCATTGAGCATAAGAATGTTCCTCTCCTAGGAACTAGAATTTCTAATTTTTCGACAATCGTTCTTTCCACTATACTATAGCATTCCTTTATACCTTCTCAAGCTTCATATAAATTAAAAAGACAAAAAAAATATATATTCCAAAAAGAGCGGGAACGAAACATTATTTCCATATTTGATGGCATATAGAGTCAGTTGTGTCACCCTTGAACAAAGAACTCAAAAACAAGTCTTTCCTCCATTGGGATGGGCTTTAGTTTGACTTAGGAGAGCTTTAACCTTGTTATTGAGTCAGTACTCCTCTAATTGGTTACCTATTCCAATAATATGGAGAGTTTGCTTATGCCTCCTGCGTGACAAACTTATACAAAGTTATCATATGCTACCAAATAGTCACAGTTGAGTCGTGCTTTTGTTCAAGGAAAGTAAACCTAAGTCGGCCTCTCTGTGGCATCTCTTGACCTATTTTTCAATCAGCCATCCCTAATTGTGAGCGTCATGTTTGTTATCACAACATTTTTATTTGTCCTTTGCTCATGCTAGTTTGAGAAGGTCTCCATTCACTTCTTTCTAGCGGGTCTTGCTCTTATTGACTATGACAAATTTCTCTGAGGGCAAATCTAGAGCCGCACCCCAACCCTATTTTCATTATTTATAGGTCGCCTTGTGCTCAACATTGATCAGTATCATGGGTCTTTGATTGAGTGGTTTCCCTTGTGTTCGAAATCAACTTTCATTATCACACATTGGGATTCATGCAATGCCTTGGTTTCCATTTTACCCTATTGGTGGATTCCTCACCTCGGTGTCAGCTTTCATTATTGGTTGGTTCAGAGGGTTTCTATCGTGTGCTAGCCACAACTTGTGTACACCAAAAACATGCTTTGGTTGGGTTACTACATCTTTTTTCATCTGATTCCCTCCACATTATTGGCCTACAGGTTACACTCGCACTAGATTGATGAAGGATGCCTTAATACCTTCCTTCTAGCAGATCTTTTCCCATCGAATTCAACTCATTGCTCTGGGAAAGAGATCTACAGTCCATTTGGTAGTACCTTAGGGTTTGCAGTCTTTAGGGGCAGATTCCTTCACTATCAATAGTGGAAAACAATCATTGTCTCCTGATTGATAGATTCTTTCAAGTGTTCGACTACATCTCATTTATTCACACTTGTCAGATTGTACTAGGTACCTTGACTGTCATCATCATATCGGTGAGTAGCCTCGCGTTTGTTAATGGTATACATCAATGACCAGTAATAAAAATATTTCTCACATGGTCAACTTCAGATCATTCATACCCATTGTGTATAAATGTACCATGGAGGTCAATGAAGACCTTAGGTTTGCATCAACATGTCTTGGTTCACTTGTCAGTTGCTCCTATTTCTGCTAGCTGACACCATCCACCTTATATGTTACAGTTCCTTACAGCAACATCTTATATGTTGGCACCCGAGTTGTGCTGTAGTACCATTTTTTCCATCAGGTTCACTTGGTACTATTTTGATTAGTTCCTTGACTTCAGTGATGAGCTTCATACTTCAGCATCATTGGTCATCTCTTTATATGTGATATTCAGACATGTACTTTCTTGATTATGATCAAATGATCCATTATGTATTTTTAGTTCCTTTATACTTGTATGAGTATTGGATCTGCTTTTGTACTTAACATGCGGACATGCTTTACTATTTTTGAGCATGGGTATGCCTACCTCAGATGTCCATTTCTTTCTGATCTCTTTCAATAGCTTGGCGGGCTAAAATCTGGTGAACTCCTCCTCGGCCTCAGCATGATTCCTTCTATACACTTAATACATTACGACCATCATGTACCCCTTCTAAACCTCATATATTAGGGGGCATCTATTATAGCACCACTTACCACTCTTGGTAGATTTGATGCTCTGATTATGGCCTAGGGCAACCCTTCCTTCCAGACTTGGTCCAAAATGTAAAAAAAAGTGTTTTATTCCCTATACACTACTGTGCCCTATTATAAAATCATGTACACTCAGGTCAACAAATACCCAACCTACATACATATGCTAAAACACTTGAAAAAAATTAAATTTCCTTAATTTCGCGCAAATTTCACGGGTTTTACTTGTTACTCACCTCCTATTTCCTGTGGCCCAACTGTTTCCCAACTAAAAAAACTAATTTGGAAAAGTATAAATAAACCTCCATGGGACGGCCTTAAGAGAGAAGATATGAGATATTGATACTATAGTGAGATCATCCCTGATCAAGTACGAGGAATCCATGTGCCTCCTGCACTCCCGAAATCTTTAGGAAACCCTTGTTTCCTTGTTATATTTATCCTTCATCTTGCTTGAGATATCCTTCTATTAGTAATGGAGGAAGATTGATGATGGCCAGGAAAGGACAGACTCGGAGGATGGTTCTGCTTGGAGCTGGAGAAGGACTCAAGTCGTATTTCTCCACTTTACTTGTAGCTAACTTCAATAAAAATAATGATGTTTTACTTCTAATATTAAATGTGTTTATGCATCAAATTATGTTGTAATTTGTTTATGAATCTTATATTGATGTATAATTGGTCATTTATTTATATGATTTAAGGTTAATACCATGAACATTCTTTATGTTTCTACTATTGTATATGTTTCATTTGAATAATTTTCAAGTTTCAAGAAAATCAGGAGAAGAAAATCAGGAGAAGATGAGGGTTTGCAACCAGTGGGATCTACCCGAACATAGAACATCCAGATAAGGACACTCTTGCATAGTTCAGTAGATTAAGCATTTAGGTTGATTGCCTGAGAATTTCTTGTTGTGGTTTGCCCTCTACTCTGTTGGGGTTCTCAACCTAAAGCCCTAGGGTGGTCTCACCCACAACACCCAATGAAATAAACACCCCCCATGAAACTTTGAACCTACTCTTTAAATGATTCAACAAGATTAGTAGCTGCCAATTCTCATTGAAATTGAGTCATTTGGGTGCAAGAGAAAAAAATCCTATTTTTTTCCTAAGATATTCGAAGGGTTCTCATTCAATGGATTTGTGAAGATATCTACAAGCAACTCAGTAGTGGCCACATATTCAAGATGAAAAAAATTAACAACAACTTGTTCTCTTAAAAAATGAAACTTTATTGGAATATTATTGGTCTTAGAGTGCATGATAGGAGTTTTAGAGATGATGATACACTATTTTTATCACACATGATTAGAATTGAATCATTCAACTCTATCTTGATTTCCTTTAATGTTTGCTTCAACCAAATAATTTTTGTACAACAAGTGGCCGAAACAATGTACTCTACTTCAACTATTGATAACGACTTTAAATATTATTTTTTGTTGACCCAAGACACTAGACAATCTCCTAGAAGGAATGTTGCTCGAGAGGTCCTTTTCCTGTCATCAATGATTCTTGCCCAATTAGCATCAGTATAATATTTTAGCCTAGAATGTCTAATTATAACATACTAAAAACCATAGTTTGTTATGCCTGGGAAATATTTGAATTTCTCTTTACTACAATGACACAACTTTCATGATGGCAGGCTTGAAATATAGCCACCTAGCCTACTTCTTGCATGATTTTTGGTCTTGAGGCTCTGAGGTACAAAATTATTCCAATCATTAATATATATACTATCTGATTTACAAGAGGTCATCTTCTTTACATAATTTACAAAGAGTATCCATGGGGGTACTAATTGGCTTGCATTCCTCCATCTCAAATTTCTTCATTGTCTATCTTAAATACTTAGAGTGGGAAATGAAGATGTCATCCTTGGATTGAGAAATTTGTAGCCCTGGAAATAAGGATAGTTCTCCTATCATGGACATATCAAATTCTTTATGTATACACTTTGCAAATTGATGTCCCAAATACTACAAATGGATACCAAATATTATGGCATCTACATAAAACACCACAATCAATAAGTGATCATCTTCAGACTTTATATACAAATTTTTATTTGCAATGCCTCTCTTGAAGCCTCGTTGTTGGAGGTATTTATCCAACCTAGCATACCAAGCTCTAGTGTCATGTTTGAGCCCATAGAAAGCCCTTTTCAATTTTCTGACATAATATTCATTTTCTAAGAGCATGAAACCTTTTGGTTGCTCAATGTATACTTCTTATTCTATATGCCCATTGATAAAAGTTGATTTTACATCCATCTAATATACCTTGGTGTTATTATGACTAGAAAAGGCTAGAAACATTTTGATGGCTTCTAATCTTGCTAAAGGTGCAAAGGTTACTTCAAAATATATCCCTTATATTTGAGCATACCCTTTACAGACTAGTTGATCCTTGTTCCTTATCACCTGATCCTTGAGCTCCCAAGTGTCATTCTTCTAAATCTAGCCCAATTATTCATTCATTTCCTTCACCAAGGACTTGTCTTCACTTGTTTGAATGAGATTTTCATGCTCAATTTGTGACAGTAGAGAAAGTTTAGTGCAGTTTGGACTACCAAGGAATGCCCCTTTAGCTTGAACATCGATCGTTTGATCACCAATAATTTGAATTTATGGATGTTGTTTCTACATATATTTAGAAGGAGTTTTGGGTCTTTATGTTGTAATTACTTCTTCATGTCCCTCCTATGCTTCTACTTATTACTGGTATGAGAGTCTAGTGGGTTAACTTTCTTCTCCATTTGAGTTCTCATTTCCTCTGGATGGCTCTGGTCATGGAAATATTTCATCCACTACAATATCAATGCAATCTACGACTCTTTTAGTCCACTTGTTGAAGCACTTGATTCCTTCACTTATGACAGATTACCGAAGAAATATATCCTCATCAACCCAAAAATTAAATTTTCTAATTTTCTTGTCATTATTTTGATATAGCATTTGTTCTTGAATACTTTGAAATGCTTTACTAATGCTAGCTTCCGTTTGTATAACTCATATGGAGTCTTGTCACCATTAGGTATGAGTTGTGTTATTTTTGTTAAATACAAATATACTTGTGTTTCTTCTCCCCAAACATGTGTGGTACTTCTACTTCATCCATCATGTCTTTGGCCATCTCCTGAATTGTCCTATTATTTCTCTCTATTACTCCATTCTATTGTGGGGTTCTAGCCACTGAGTACTACCTCCTTATACCATGCTTTTTGCAATACTCTTAAAACCCTCTTTAAGTAAATTATCCACCTCTATCAGATCTTAAGCATTTGATCTTTAGGCCTTTCCCATTTCTACATAGGCTTTAAATATCTTGAAATTTTTCAGAGCTTCTGAATTTTCTTTTAACACCATTATTAAGGTGGCTTTGGTAATATCATCAATGAATAGAATAATTTACCTTTCTCGTCTTTGGATTTTTGTCCTTGTTGGTCTAGAGATATTACTATGAATTATCTCCAAATGTTTAGAGAATGAGAAATCCTTTGTCTTGAACTGAGTCCTTGTATGCTTACCAAATTGACAAGACTTGCAGATTGAGTCATTAGTATTTGATAGTCTTCGTAATCCTCCTACTACTTCTATCATGATGATTTTTATCAGACTGCTAAAATTTATATGAATAACTCTCCTATTGCACAACTAGGTTTGAGTTTTCTTACTTGGGTAGAAAATTACTCTAGATTCATCGAACACATATACATTATTGTGAGTCCTGACTTCCTTTCCCACTATATTTCCATTTTCTTCCTTTCATATCTCACAGTCTTTGGATTGAAAATTCACACTATAGCCATTATTACACATCTAACTCACACTAAGAAAATTGTGTCTGAGAGCTTCTCCATACAACACATTTTGAGCCTTAGTCTTTTCATCAAGACCAACTATGCCCTTACCTTTAATTCTTGTTAGAGCATTATTTCTGAAGGTAACATTGTTCCCACTATATTTTTATTTCATAGAAAATAATTTAATCTTATCATACCATCTATTCTCTTGGTCATGCCCTGACAATTCTAGCTCAGACTCCATGGTTTTTTGAGTCTTTTGTCTCCAAGTCTTCGTATCTTTTGAGAAATTTGGCTCCCAAGCATACTATAATTTATAAGGGCACTCAAACATTCTTTTACACTCACTTGCCTTGTGCCCAAAATTATTGCATTTGAAGCATTCAACTTCATCCATCAAGGGAGAGAAATGATTTATAATCATGGGAAGTGAGTTTATAGCTCTAGAGTTATAATAATTTATGTATCTGAAATTTTCATCTCTTTCAACTTTGACTCTTTTGCAATTAATAACTTTATGCCCAAATACATTTCATTTATAGCAATGACCATAAAATAAATTTGGGTACCTCAATTTGGATAATTGACGAGCTTGAGGTGGTCATAGGTACCTCTGTCATTTCTTTTATTCTTTCATTTATCTATGGTGTGTGTCTTTGGAGATGTTATAATTATTGTTCCAATGTTGAGTGACTTTCTGGATTGATTTTCATTTATCTTCATTGATTCTTCCTTGAAGCAACTTTTCATAGCTTTAGGGGTCCTTGAATCTTGCAAACCCAAAGCTAATCTTTTCCATAGAGGACTTATGTGATTCAGGGTATCCCAGGTATGTCTTGTTCTATGGAGGCCTTTGACTACTTAGAATGTGGTTTAACTTCTTTGTCCCTTAAACAAATTTTTGGTCCAGATCATTCTCAGTGTCTAATCTCTCAATATTTGTTCTCAAGGAGACATTTTCTTCTTCTAGGCTTTGATATTTCTTCTCCCATTTGCGAATCAAATAATTCAAAACTTCTTCCTTCTATTTTTCTTCCTCTAACATGAATTTTAGGGACAAAATCTCTTATTTACATGGTTTAGAGATCATCTCCTCCTTTTTCTTGAACATATCTTTCTTTAAGAGTTTATTATATTCTTCTATCTTTTCACATGTTTTTTGTTTTTCTTCTAATTATAGGGATAAGCTATCTTTACTTTTAATGGCTTCTTGAGTTTTTTTCCTTTGATAAATGAAATCCTCATTTTTTGAGTGATATATACATTCTTTATCATGCAATAACTGCTCTTCTAATTGCTTGTTCCATTTTCTAGCCTTCTTTAAGTCATGAAGAGGAATGATAAGATCCCCTTCAAATCCATCTTCTTCCTCACAGTCTGAGACATTTTTTTTCATGGAGTCAACTTCAAGTGCCATAATAAAACATTAATTAGAATCACTTTCTAAATAATCCTCTCTATCATATTTCGGTGCAGAGCTATCCTCCTTGGAGTAGAGCCCCTTCTTGAAGGAATTCCTTTTCTAAAAAATTTGAGCTTTATCTTTGGGATTTTGGTCTTTTTTCTTTCCTGACTTTTATTTATAAGGAAATTTAGAAGAAAAATGTCCAAATCTTCCACACTCAAAGAACTTAAAGGGAATCTTTCCTTTATACTTTCTTGAACTTCATTTTAGTTTCTTAGCAAAGTGAGCCAACTCCTTATTAGATTCATAGCTGGAACAGTCTCAATGATATTTGTGCTCCTTATCCTTCTTAGACACCTTGAAAGCTTCCTCTTCTAGTTCATCCATCTCTTTTCCTACGCTCATCTCATATGTTATGAGAGTACCAAGTAGTTGTTCTATTGTGATATTTTTCAAGTCTCTCATTTCCTCGATGGTTGAGATCTTGGCATTGAATCTCATAGGCATAGATCTCAATTTTTTTTTAATTAATTACTTCTTCTTTGATATGTTCACAAATTCCTCTAATCATAGTGGTTACTCATCAAGTTTGAGGAAATACTCTACTATACTCTCTTATTCACCCATTCTCAATCCCTCGAACCTCATTCTAAAGGTTTGAAGTTTGGCTTTCTTAAATTTCTCATCTCCTTCATGGCTCTGATAAAGCTTGTCCGAGACTTCCTTGGTTGACTTACATTGCATAAACTTTGCAAGTTTATATTGACTAAGACTAAAGAGAATGAAATTCTTGTCCTTTGTATTATTTCCATACACCTTTTTACCATCTACATATATAGGATGGACTGCAAAGACAACATAATCTACCAACATAGAGCTCCAAACATCTATCCCTAGGGACATGAGATATGCTTCCATCCTGACTTTGCAAAAAACATAGTTTGTCCCATCAAATATTAGTATCTCACTTGAGTAAGCATCCTGACTCTCTTGTATAGACATGATTCCTCATAGATATACCTTGCAGTGGTTAAATTGTTCCTAAAGGAACCTCACTCTAATACCAATTGTTGTAATAAGGAATTACTGAGAGGGGCAGGTTAATTAGTAATTAACGAGGCTTTCAAATTTTAAAATCAATTTTTATTTTCTCTTTCAATATTGATAATTACTCATGTGATCAATCTCAACACAATATATAGGCAACAATGTAAACCATTCACATGAACAAGCAAACTATCAGATTGAGCATCATGCATATATTGACACAGGAATTCTACGTGGAAACCCAAAAGGAGAAAACCACCAATTTGTTTGTTATTATGATGTAATTTAAGGTCCTACTTAATTACATCAATTTGTTTGTGAGCACCCATTCACAAGAGGCCCCAAACCCCTTTAAGTTAGTAAGCCACAACTTTCCAAGAGGCACCAACCTCTTATAAATGCAGGCCACCACCTACTTTAGCCAACTGTTTTACTTTTCATACAATTTTCAGAATGAGAAAATAGAGGCCCATAACAATTGCATAGAAATATGAAAACGAAGCTAATTGTTTCACACAACACCTTCCTCTTTGCAAAATAGACCTTCTTCTTTACACTACACCCTTAACTCCTCAACTGATTGTGGTCACGACCCTTGGTTGTTTGGTATGATTATGAGTTCCTTGAAACCATATCCCTTATGTTCACACACACTTACTTATAATAGTCCACTCACTTCACACCAAACCCCAGCTGCCCACTTGACTTGATTTTTTCTTAGATATTTGTTCTCCATCGACATAGTGAATAATGCACACTGTCATCTCATCAGCTACTCCCTTCAATGCACACCATAACACTTTGGACTTCAACTAAGATATTTTGTATGGGATTGTCTCACTCAACATCTGGTACAAGTATGGTCTTCATTACATCATTTTAAGGCTTCATTCTATAGTTTTGACTGGAAAAAGTTTGAGACCAGATTTTGAAGGTTTTGTAATCCTTGTAAGTAATCCACATTTCCACCATTAATATTACTTGTCTATAGAGCATGGTTCCCCATTCATTCTTTTGTAGCTTGTGGTCCTTTTTCTCTTACATCTTGATACTCCACGGGTGCCATTAATTCCAACTTTATAAGCGTTCTCCCGATTTTTTAGTACATCAACAAAGATATTTAATGCTTCACATGGATCTCTTTTGTTAGAAAATTATATATATTACGGAGCAATGGAACACATAAAATATTGCAGAAATATAAACACAGAAAACGCACAAAACAGGAGAGACACAGATATACGTGGTTCACCCAGTTTGGGCTACGTCCACCCCGAACAGCCGGTCCTTCCTTTCTATTATCCAGCAAAATGAAGAGACACAACCTACAGCAAATCCGCTGTAATAT
>APFE030454597.1:0-33614 GCA_000404065.3 Pinus taeda | reverse complement strand
GAAGGTATGGAAAAGATTGGTGAACCCCGGCACGTCTTGGTCCCTTCCCTGCCGCAGCGTGGTCCACTTTATGTATTCATCCTCATAGCTCCCGACAGGGTAGTACTGCTCCTTGATGGCATTCCGGAACGAGTCCCAGGTGGGTGCGGCTGAAAATAGTGAGCCAGTACTTTCATCCTTCTGCTCGCAGTAGGTTCCCACCAGTCCTTGACGTGGGGGGCTGCTTTGAGAAGAGCAAAAACAATCTTTCCCCGACTCGAAAATTCATGAACAGAAAAATAACCCTCTAGCAGATTTAACCATTTATCTACGGCATCGGCGTCTATCTGACCCTCGAATATGGGGATTTCAAAATTTACTTGTACCTTAAAGGGTGTGGCATTTCCAGAGAAGCTGCTGGAAGCCGATGCGCCGCTTCTGGGTAGCCGCTGAAGGATCTGCGCGAAGCTGTCCATCATCGCGTTCTGTTGTCGCTCGAGCGCTTCTTCGAGCAAGATTTTGATGGGATCTCCTGCCCCCTCGTCTTTCTTCTCATCCGCCATGGGAGGCCGTCGGGATTTGCGAGGCTGGTCTTGCAAAGGTTCAACCAGTTCAAGCGCTAACTCCTTATATCCCGACCTTGTTGGGGACATGCAAAGAAAAACAGAGAAAAAGCAGACCACTTTGATACCACTGATCCAGATTTAAACAGGAACGCAACAAATTACAGAGATAACCATATACACAAATATGCAGCGGAAATAATACTTCATTTCATTCATGGAAAATACTGAAATAGGCTTACAATCACAAATGGAAATAAACTAGCTAGGTCGATGGTAGCTTATCTCTGAGAAGAGATGTGATGGCTACATGCCTATGAACTGTGTTATAATGAGGCTCGAAGGCCTATTTATTGTTGAGAAACAATGAAAAACCCTTCCCATTCCAAAACCTAACCCTAGGAGATGAAACGCCAAACTGTGGGCCTGTTTGGGTAAATTGGTACATCAATTTCCCGGGGTCGTAACTTTGCATACGATCTCTGTTTGACGCGCATGATAGCTCGTTAGAAAGATCTATCCGAGAACTACCACTTTGGGAAGGGCAACATCGGTCCATGGACCCATGTTGCCCCCAGATTTCCCAAAAAACGTCGTTTAGGGCCTCAAAACGGCTCCGGAAGTTCAGGACCCGAAAAACTGCTAAAAATAGTAAGTTGTGCTACAATTAAGGAAACTGAAAATGCTGAAAGAGACAATGATGAGGGTCCAAATGGACTTGGCAGGTGGCCACCAATATCCACCTAGATCATGGGGTGTACTGGTTTTTAAAGATGCACTTGTTCCTTTCTTTCCATATTGTCGAGGTGAGGAGGCCCGGGATGATTCTCCAGAGGAAATTTAGGAGAGTGATTTTATAAGGGCTTTGGTGCTAGAGGCGAATGGAATTGATGATATCTTTAGATGGTCGACAATTTCTCTGGCATATGAAGTTGGCTTTCTCACAAAGCTTGTTGGCTAGGGGGCAAGAGTCCAGAAGATGTTGTATGGTTTCCTCGTGCATGCAATAGTTGGGGCACATAGATGGTCCCTGTATTTTCCTTTTTCTTAAGTTGTCCCAAGTTAGGATTTTCCTATGCTCGGTGAGCCATAAGAAAGTTGAGACTTTTGGCCAAATACCTGGTGTCCATATCCATCCCCAGATGGGATCCGGGGGTGTGTCATCTTGACTCTGGATTCTGTAGGCTTCTTTTGTGGTGAAGGATCCTCGAGGGGTGTAGCCCCATCTTAATAAGTCTTCCCCTTCATTGTATCTAAGTATTCATTTTTGGAGCTTTGTTTCCAGGTTTTCTCTTGTCTGGATAGGAATGTTTCTTATTAGTTCTTCTGGTCGTTTCCATTGCCTATATCCTTGATTGATCCCCTGTGACCATTGCTGATTTACCTTCTCCTTTTGTTATTCCTCCCAGTCATTACTGGGATGAATATTGAGAACCTTGTCAAGTCTGGGCAGTTGATTCCAGGCATCTGTCCAGAAATGAGCTCTATTGCCACCTCTAATTTCCCAAAAGCTATGCCGTTGGATGAGGGCAGAGTGTTGACTGGACGCATTCCACATTAGTGATCCTTTCTCCGCAGGGGTGAATCTGATCAGCTCCTCCTCCAGTCTGTGATTAGCATACTTGGCTCGCCAGATGACGGCCCAGGGCTTGTTTGGTGTTGTGAGCCATTGCCACCAGATTCGTGCCCCCATTATTTCATTGCTTTGGCCAGCGTCCCTAAGGCCTAGTCCTCCCTTCTCTTTGGGTTGGCATGTGGTATTCCAATTGATAAGGGCCCACTTACGATTAGTGCCATGCGATCCCCATAGGAAATTGCGTTGAATATCTCTAATTCTTTTGAGAGCCCATTTTGGCGCTGCCAAGATTGAAAAGAGATAGAGGGGCATTGCTTGAAGCACTGCTTTGATAAGAATGACCCGGCTAGCTATGTTCAAAGCTCTGAAGGTCCAAGAGGAAAGGTGGGATTCCAACTTCTCAATGAGTTTATGCCAAGAGGCATTCTTGATGGCCGAATAAATGAGAGGGGCACCCAGGTAATTAGAGGGAAGGGTAGCAATGGTAAATCCCAGGATGCGGGCTATGGCTTGTTGGATGATGGGAGGCATGTAGAAGAAGAAGATATGAGATTTGGCTTGGTTGATACTGGTACCCGAGGCTTCAGAAAAGTCCTTCAGGAGGGTCTTGAAGATGGAGGCTTCTTGTACTGAAGGGTATCCAAAGAGCATATTGTCATCTACGAATTGCTGATGGGTGGTAGCATGGGTGTTGTGAATAGAAATTCCTTTCAGCATCTGAGAATGAAGGGCCTGCTTGATGAGTTTGCCCAACCCTTCTGCCATTATTACAAAAAGGAAGGGAGAGAGGGGATCCCCTTGTCTGATCCCTCTTGAGGGGTTAAAAGGTCGAGAGGGGATGCCATTGATGAGGATGGAGAAAAAAGTAGAGGAGATTAAGCTATGAACCCATCGCACCCACATAGGATCGAAACCAAAGGCATTTAGCATTTTTTGAATATAGGTCCAACTTAATTTATCAAAAGGTTTGGATAGATCAATCTTAAGGATCATACCTGCCTGATTGAAAATCTTAAGGGAGTGTATGATTTCATGAGTGAGGATGATGCCATCCATTATTTGTCTGCCCTCAACATACCCAGCTTGTTCCGGCGATATGAGTAGGGGTAGCAGGGGCTTCAACCTATTTGCAATGACCTTGGAGATTTTGTAGATGACGTTACAGAGAGAAATTGGGCGATATTTTTTCAGTGTGGTTGCACCTTCTTCTTTGGGTATAAGAGCTATGAAGGTTGAGTTGATCGCCGGTAGCAACCAATGTAGAGATCGATATTCCTCAACGACTAGCCAAACTTATTCTCTAATGAGTTCCCAGAATGAGTGGAAGAAGGTGGTTGAAAAGCCGCCTGGCCCCGGAGCTTTGCCCTCCTTGAGCTGTTTCATGGCAAGATCAACCTCCTTTGGCTGGACAGGTCTGAGAAGGAGTTAATTATGGTCCACTGTGATGACTTTCGGGATATGTTGAGTTATCTTTTCTATAGCTCTACTTCTGTCGATTTGAGGTTCTTGAAGAACATCCTGGAAGTAGTTGACTAACTCCTGTTCTATTTCAGTATGATCCTCCGCTCTTTCCCCTCGTTGTTTTTGGAGGAAGGATATGGTGTTGTGCATTCTTCTTTGTATCGTAGTCCTATGGAAGAATTTGGTATTTCTCTCGCCCTCTTTCAGCCATCTGATTCTGGATTTTTGCTTCCATAGGATTTCTTCCTACTTGTTTCTCTCCTCCAATCTATTTTGTATGTTTTTCTCCTTGTCCAGGGTTTCTTCTTTGTACCCCTCGGTAATTATCTGCTGCTGGAGCTCCTTCATTTCCATGTTGAGGTTTTGTTGAGCCTGAAAGATATTACCAAAAGTTTCTTTATTACAGGTATTTATTTGAGCTTTCAAATATTTAAGTTTCTGTTGGAGTTGAAACATTCTTGATCCTTCCGGGGCTGTGAAGTTGTTCCAGGCGTTATTGATGAAGTCTTTGAAAGCGGGATGGGATAGCCAGCATGCCTCAAATATGAATGGATGTCTGGTAAGGTTGCCTGGTCGCTGCCATTAAAGAGCTATGGGCCAGTGATCCGAGCCAGAGTGAGGGAGGATAAGTGCCGAAAGATCACCCCCTACATGAATGATGCTATCCGAGATGAGGAATCGGTCGAGCTTCGATGCTATTTGGTACCTCCTAGTTCTGTGATTGCTCCAAGTATGAACGCCATTGGGATTTTGCAAATCGTTGAGCGAATTGTTGTAGATGAAGTCTTTGAAGTGAGTCGAGTCCTGATCCAGCTTGGCCCGTCCACCTCTCTTTTCCTCTAATTTGGTAATCATGTTGAAATCTCCGCCTATGAGCCAGAGTGAATACTCTCTGTTGGAGTTGAGGTTGGCTATGGTGTCTAGGAGAGCAATTTTATTGGGCACTTCCTGCGGGAAGTAGACATTGGTCATATGTCCATGAATGTTGGTTCCGATAATGTGAAAAGTTGCCTGGATGAGATTGTGAGTAGCCTGGAGATTTGACTATGCGATTTGTTGGGTATTCCAGGCAATCGCTAAGCCTCCAGAGGCGCCTGAAGCATCCACTGCCACTGTATTGCATCCCGGCTAGGCTTTTGTGAGGATGCTTCCCAGGGTATTGCTGTTGCACTTTGTTTCCTGCAAGAAAAAGATCTGGCGTTGTTCCTACCTTATCATACTTCTGATCATTCTGAGTTTCCCAGGGCTATTGAGCCCTCTTACATTCCAAGATATGAGCTTCATTGTTCACCGTGTGGAGTGGGCCTGTAATACTTTGTCAGTTTTGCATATCGGCCATAGTCGACCAAGATTTTGCCTACTGCTATAGTTCACTAGAGATCAGTTTTTCTTCCTCTATTTTTGGAATCGTTTGGTAGGAGATTGCCATCCCATTGACTACCTGGTTGTATACCTAATTGTTGTTGCTGATATGCTCTGGAGATAATTGTTTCTAGAGTACTGAGCTGGTGTTCTTGTATTTTGTCATACTCCTTTTTTCTGCAGGCTTGCTCCAATCCAAAGATGTCTAGCCCTTTTAGATCTATGCTCTCTGGTTCTTCCTCCAGATGTTGCACCTGGCTGTTGTCCTCGCTGATGAGCACAAGCTGCCAGGCCTGATATTGCAGGTCGTCTGTCTCCATGGCTTTGGAGGTTCCTTCTGGGTGATTCGGGATTTCTTCGTGGATTTCACTTGATTTAGTGGTGGTTCCCTCCACTTCCATTTCCTTTGCACTTCCCTTTAGTTCTGTTTGGCTTTCTTTGATGTTCACAACTTTGTCTCTGGGGAGACTGGAAGTAGGAGAGGATTGTGGAGGGGGAATAGTCGGAATGGTGGCTTTAGGCAAGGAGTTGTTTTGCATGCTGGGGGAAGGCTCTGCTGTGGCTTGAGCGAGAATATCGAAGCTATTGCTTGTGGAAGGTATAGAGGCCATTTCTTTCAGGGTTTTTTTCCCGGATGAGGGATTTTTATGCGTTCTCTTACGGCTGGGGACTTTGGTGAAACCCTCTTGGGCATGCATATCAGAGGAGTTGAGGTCAGAGGTTTTTTGATTCAGCGGGAAGTCCCTGAAGAGATTTCCATGAGCGTGACATTTTCTACAACGAAAAGGAACATCTTCATAGTCTAGGGGTTGAATGCATTCATAATCTTCGTGAGAGAGACTTACTGAATCCGAGAGGGCATTATCCAGGCACATGAAGACACAGATGCGGGCATAGGATGTGTATCTTCGGAGCTTTGTTTCTTGAGTGGCTTTGATATATTCCGCCAGTCACTTTCCAATTCTCTTTAGCGATCCTTCACTCCAGTATTCCTCTGGAAGTGAGTACATTCTAATCCACACTCGAGCCCAGGAGAGATCTTCCTTGTCTGGGTTAAATCTAGCTACCTAGTCCCTTAGATATAATCCTGCTGAGTTAAAAAAGTATGGCCCTTCATCCATGATTCTTAACTTGTCTTCAAGGCATAGGAATATCACTGTGAAGAATCCCTTCGGTCCTAGCTGCAGAGTTATGTGGCCTTTGAGTTTCCATTTGGCCGCTATCCAACCATACAAAGCTTTTTCTATTGGCCAGAAGCCAATAAATTTTCCTATGAGCGCATGATCTTTCATGTATTGGATTCTTTCATTGATCTCCTCGCTGGGCAGTTCTATTTTGGGTCTTTCAGCTGCTATTTGCTTGCATGTGCTTGAAGTAGCTGTGGTTTTTTCTCCTATCTTTTCTTTCACTTGCGGCATTTCTCGGCGATTGTCAGCCTGACCGTCTGTAGTTTTGGACTTTTGCTACTGTGTCTCCGTTATGATTTCCCCATTGGTATGGATCGAGCCGAAGAGTATTGGCCCGTTTCTTCCCGTCGGTGCGGTATTGGCGTTATGGGAGGGCATGGCGGCTCCCCCCCCCCCTGCTCAGTTTCCATGTGATTCGCTGATCAGCCTATTTCTCTCTAGCAGGTTCAGGATTGCAGGGCTTCGGTTGTAGCTCTGTCGAATGTCTTCGTCGTTGCAGGGGATCTCCAGCGTAACCCTAGTTGCAGAGCCCCCAAATTTGGTTTCACTTTACGTTCTCCTATTTCATATGTGAATATTACTTTCATAACAATATTTATTTATACAAGTGAAAAGTCAAAATTAAAAAAATACCATCCTTTGTAAAACCAAAAGTAAATGCTTTTCCATTGGTATTATTATTTCTAAAGGAAAATTTTAACTAAAGGCAATAATATATAGTGAACATAAGAGATCATCTTCTATGGAAAGTATTTCTTTAGAACTTTTCCATTAATAGGTAGAGATTCTCTCTTACCTGATAAATCTTGTAGTAGAAAAGTTGATGGGCCAAGCCTCATTTTTTGGAACTTGGTATGCTTACCTTTCTCTTCATGGGAATTATCCCATTTTAGCACTAGATCTCCAAGTTGAAAAAACTTTGAAGTTACAAAATTTGAATCAAAGGATGCTTTGACTAACTTCTAATGATGTGCATCCCTGGTCCTGGCTTTCTCCCTTTCCTCTTCAAGCTTAAGAATTTGTAATTGTCTAACCTACATAGATGAGGAAGGAGTTTCTCTAATGAATTGAACTAAGTCTAAGGAGGGAATAGCTACATTTGTTGGAAACACTTCTTCTTTCCCATAGACAAAATTAAAAGGAGAAGTGCCAACAGAGAGGCTTTCTAAGTTATTCAATCTACCCACAGAGCAAACACTAAAGAATTATGCCAGTTCTTTTGGCCTTGGTCAACAATTCATTTAATAATGCTGATGAGATTTTTTTGTGGATTCGGCTAATCCATTTCCTTGCAGATAGTAATTGGACGAATACTTAAGCTTAAAACCTCTTTTAAGAGCAAATTCTGTCATAGCATTGCCTGAAAAATAAGATGCATTATCAAACATCAAAGCAGATGGTAAGCCAAACCTAGTAATGATAAATTGATCTATAAATTCAATAATATTTTCTGAATTGGCTACCTTGAGTGGAATTGCTTCTACCCATTTCGTGAAATAATTAGTGACTGTAAGGATGTATCTATGTTGCCTAGAAGAATGAGAAATGATCTCACCTATTACATCCAATCCCCTTTGTTCAAATGGTTTGTTAATGTTGACGGGTTGTAATAATAGGGCAGGTTTTCTCTGTCTTCCAACAGTTGTTTGACAAATCTTGCATCTCCTTACATAATTGTGTGCATCTTTGAACATCATTGGCCAGTAATAGTCGACATGTAGGATTTTGTGTTGTAGTATCACCTCTAAAGTGACCACTAGCTAGTCCATCGTGATGTTCCTGCAACACCTTGATTTTTCAAGGAATCTATGTAAAACAAAATCATAATTTATTATAAAAATCACATCGTCGACAATTTGATATTTCCTAGCTTTTAATCTGAAGGCTCTTTTCTTTGTGTAATTTAATTGGGTTGGTGCTTATCCATTTTTAAGTAAAATATGATATCAGCATACCTTGATTCCGTGTTGTTAAGGATTACCTCATATATTTGTACATTGTCATTTGAACGCTGCAATTCTGATGGATTCGATGCTCCTGCCAGCATCTTGAAAAAACCTTGACCATTTACAATATTCGCTCAATTAATTTTTATGTTAAATTCTTGCAGGGCTGTCACCCAATTAGCTCTCTTTTCTCCTATGTTCCTTTTTCTTAAAATATTTCTCACTACTGAGAATGGTACTATTACTTTAGTGTGGGTTTTGAGGAGAAAAGGTCTGAAGTGTTTTATAGATTTGAAAACAGCAAAAGCTTGTTTTTCAACATCTGAGTAATTTGATTCAGCTCCTTGCAAATTGGAGCTAAAGAAAGAGATTGCGGCTTCATCTTTTTCTTGATTTACTTGTGTCAATATGGCCACATATGATTTCTCCAAAGCAAAAGTATATGGAATGAAATGATTGGAAAAATTCGGTGTTGCTAAATATGGGGCATTTATAATTTCTTGTTTTATCAAGATAAAATCTTCATGTTCCGAATGTCCCCATTTAAACATAGATTTTTTCTTTATCAATGATTAAAGAGGTAAAACAATGCTTGAGAAGTCAGGGACAAATATTTTAACAAAATTTATTTGACCCTGGAAAGATTGCATTGATTTTTTGTTATGGGGTAAGTATTTCAGAATTTTCTCTAATTTTGTCAGGGTCAATATGAATTCTTGACTTGGAAATAATGAATCCAAGGAGCTTTCCTTCACTTAATGCGAAAAAAGACTTCTTGGGATTTAGAGAAATTCCTTACCTTTGGCAACGTTCAAAGATTTGTTTTAAATCTCTTAGATGATTACTGCATTTTTTGGAGTATACCATTATGTCATCTAAGTAGATGACTACTAATTTGTTTACTAAACCTTTGAAGGTTATATCCATAGCTCTCTGGAAAGTGGCAGCAATATTGATCAGTCCAAATGGCATATTCTGATGGGTGTAAGTGCCCCACTTCGTCCTGAATGTAGTTTTCAGCAGGTCATTTGGATGTACTAAGATGTGATTGTAACCTGAGAATCCATCCAAGAAAGAGATTAGCTCTGAGCCTACTACTGATTGCAAAATCTGTTCCATAAGGGGTAATGGGAAATTGTCCTTTTGGAAAGCATTATTGAGGTTGCAAAAATCTATACATATCCAAATATCACTGTTCTTTTTTTTGACTGGGACAAGATTGGAAACCTAGTGGGACTGTTTGACAAGAAAGGTAATTTTGGCTTTCAACAGTTTATTCAACTCAGATTTAATTTAACTTTCTAAATTAGGATGGATCTTCCTCAATTTCTGTTGTATAGGTCTTTCGTTAGATATGATGGGAATAGTATGTTGAATAATAGAGTTGTCGTATGTATTGATATCTTCATAGTTCCATGCAAAGACATTCTTGTATCTTTTCAAAAAAACTATAAAAGTTGCTTTTTTTGTCAGACGTAAGATCAAGACCTAAGTTAATATTTTGAGGTTTTAAATTAGCCCCAATATTGATCAATTCAAACCTTAGAGTTGAACTCTGAAGTTTTGAATTAGTAGATCGTTTAAATCTGTCTTTAAGGTCATATAAATCTTTCAACTTAACTACAAATTTTGGTATAGCATCAATGATTGTTTCTTGTTTAAGTTGGTTATCATGCTAGTCCTCATTAACTATTTGGTCATTGTAAGAGCCTTCTGAGGTCAGGAAGCTTATGATATCCAGATTGTTATTAAAGACTCTCCAGTTGGTGATATTGTAAGGAATAGAAGGCCTAAAAATTAATTCAATGGAAAATTGATCTGGGCTGTAATCTTCAGGTGGGATAAGCTTGGAAGAGACATTAGCTAGAATATCAGTACTAACATTTTGGAGTCTTGGAATAGGGGGAATATTAAATGCTCTAAAGTGTAGAGTCAGTTCTTGGACTAATGGCTGATAATGTTTCAAATGTCATGACAAACAATGTATAGTATTTCTCACATGTTTTATGACAATATCTAAATCTCATAATACTTGGAGGTATTTAAAGTTAAGGCCAATTGCCTTATAGAAACCTTGAACTAGTGCTTCATATTCAACAATGTTGTTTGTGCACTCAAAATCAATTTTTCATGCTAACATAGTTTCTTCCCCCTCTGAGTTAACTAAGATGCAACCTGCTCCTGCTCCATCATTGGATTTAGATCCATCAAAAATTAATTTTCAAAATAAAGATCTAACTACAGGTTTATCTACAAAATTTACACATGTATAAGTGTCTGTTTGAGAAAAATTTTCAACTTGAGAGAGAACAAAGTTTTCTAGGAAAGGTGAAGTATGAGCATTGAAATTCCCTAGAAATGATTCTACAGAATAGTTTCTTATGATATTATTTCCACACGTGACTGGTTCATTTTCTCCTTCTAATTCTGTCACTATGAAATTTTGATGTTTCTCACGATCAACCGTTATTTGATTTGGTTTACAATTATAGCGAAACCAAAGGTGATACCATTTAGCTGCAAAATAACCATGAAGTTTTTCAGACCAGTCTCTACTAAGGATTAAGCCATAGAACTCAGGAATGTCAGCTACAAGTATGTCAATGACTTGGCAAACTTTAGGGTTTGATGAAAATCTGATGGTTACTTGGTTAAGTTCCCAAACAATTTTGACTTGAGAATGATACAACTGAACTATTTGTACAACAGATTTCTGAGGCTAAACATTCAACTTTTCACAAACTGTTTTGGTTAAGATGTTAGATGAAGCTCCAAAATCAACTAGATATTTGTGTAAGTTTTTGTTAAAGACTTTAAACGTAAGAAGAAATGGTGGAGTGTAGGATTTTTATCTCCCTCCAATTAAATATATATCAATCGGATCAATCTTGTTCAAATAAGCACTAGGGGGTCTTCCCATTTCTTGGGCAGCTTGTGAGATCATGATAGCAGGAAGCAGCATAGTAGTACTACTTTAATTTCTTTGAGAAGTAACTTCTACTTATGTTTCAGTTTACTAAGCTCATGAAATGTGGTGTTTTCCCTAGTCTTCTTCATATCATCAATAATATTATATTCCATTTCATCAAAAGCTATCAAAGTTTTAGATGAAGTAGAAGGATCCAACTGAGTAGGTGTAGTTTGAGTGGATTTTGGTACAAATTTCTTACCTGTTTCTTTGTCCCTAGGGGTTGGCATTGAAGCCTTTTGTTTTGTATTTGTTTGTGACAATTTAGTAGGATTTTTACTTCAGGTAGCAATAGGTAATGTTTCTTGAGTTTCTTCATTGGGAAGTATAAAATCCCACATCCCTTGTAACTCTGCTACTTCTTCATCATCCGTTTGTTCTTCATTTGTTGAAACTTCGTCCTCGTCTCCATCTTATTCAGCATTTGATATGGAATTTGGGGGTTTAGGATCAGTAGGGGAATTCCTTTTGAATGGTCTAAAATGTTTTTTAGAGGAAGTATTTGTTACCCATTTTTTAATATCAACAATTTTGTTAGATATGGTCTTCAGGACTTTCTGTAACCCTTCAAGATCAAAATGATATTTTGGTGGTTTCTTCATAGAGTCATCTCTGAAGGTTACTTTCTTAGTTTTCCATTCTTCTAATGATTTTTTCTTTTCCACAACTATTTCCTTTTTCATATTTTCTGCCAAAGTGGGTTTGGCAGCTCTATCAACGAAGATAGTTGTGTTTGATAGTAGAGAAGAGATGTAGCACTCATTTTGGACCTCGTCGCTAGGCTTAGATTTCGTTTGTGTCTTATTCAATAATTTATTGAAGCAAGAGTTGAAGTCCTTAATGGGTTCTTTCAATTCAACTTTCAAATTGGAGAGATCATTGATTAGGGTATCCGTAGATCTATCATCTCCGAATTTAGTTAAAAAATGCTCTTCAAAAGCATCCCAAATTTTAATAGAACCTGATAGTAACGAAAAGTACCACGATCCTACTACTCCCTATAAAGTATATGGGAATAGTCTTAAAACTGCATCTTCTTCCTCTACTTCATTCAAGTTAATGGACAACATAAAATTATTTATATGTTCCTCGGCTAATAAGCCATTATCAGGATTGAATTTGGGCAACCATTTCTATGGGTGTGCTGGTAATTGATGTAAAGGTCCAACCATCCTAACAGCTCCTATATTTTTCCATGGCCTTGGAGGATTCTGCGCCATTGCTGGTATGTGGGTAGGGGAAGCTATAGCAGTAGTGTTTGAAGGTGATTGGGTAGAGGAAGATGTAGATCATGTACCTGTTTGAATCACAATATGGAGTGGTGAGGTGGATGATTGATCTTCTGAGGGTATAAATGGAATGAATGAAGATGATGATAGAAACTCATCGTGAGATTCAGATGGTGTTTTCTTAGCTTTCTTTCGTCTTGGTAGAGGAAATTCGAACAAGGGAATTTTGAAATTTTCGCTCTATGCTTTAGTTATACGTTGAAATGGGGTGAATTGAGAGGTAACACTATCCTGGGATAACTTAAATTCTCCTTGAGATAGAAAAATATCATGTAATTTATGAATCAAAGATTGAAGTTTAGGGGCTTCAGTAAAAGAAGAATGACCTGGCTTGTTTGGGATTTAAATAATGTGTTGTATAATATTTTGTGCAACTTCTCACTTAGGATCAGGGGATTTGGAAGACTTTCGAGAATTTGGAGGTGAGGGTGAGGGAGTTTTACTCTTAGAATGGCCTATTAATTTAGAATTACTTGTCATTCACAGTCAGGCCCTCCTTCTAGCACCAAAATATTGAAGCCTTGAAAATCGTTACTTCAACATGGGGGAAAACCACCTAGTCTGAACCTTGTTTGGCGGCTCATTTCCCGTTTGGAGTGGTGGCTCTGACTGGGGATAATGGGATCAGTTTCCCAATCTATTTAATTATTGTGCTAATGGGGTGGTATGTCATGTTTTTAAAGTAATGCCTAAGCTAAAATTAATCTAATATTAACTAAAAATCACATGCATTTTATCCTAATTTAAGCATTATCTAATTATAAATATACCCAGGATTAAATTGATGTATGCAATCTACAATAATATCTGAAAGCAATTGGTAATAAAGATCATTCAATTGCAATGAGAAGTGTTTGTTTCAACAATAATCATTTCGTATAAAACGTTATTCGAAACGATTGTGAAAGATATATCGCATAAGGAATTATTCATATATTCAGCATAAAATATAAATCATCATCATATAGAAGTGCAATAATGGTAATCAAGATTCATACTTTCATACATAAACAATTTGAAAAGAAATCATTGCTTAATACATAAGTAAAAAGGATTACGAGATAAAAGTACCATTTATAATACATCCTACTCAAGTGTTTCAGCAATATTGATCTATCGTGAGTCCATTCAACACCATCTAAGAGTACAAAAGTGAAATTTCAGTAGAAGATACTAAATCAGATAGAAAATAAATCTTGTTCCATTAATTTCACCAGAACTTCCTCAAAGGGACAAAAGTGCATGTTTTGAAGACTATTTCTGATAAAATTATGGACCCCTCTCTAAATGCATGAGAGGGGTTTAAATACTTAAACTATAAAACTAAAAATAGATTATTACAAAAAACGTTGAGGAGGTTTAAATGACCTGCCCCAATTTGTGCAAAAATAAAATCAAAATGGAAATAAACAAGGTGACTAACTATCCTGCATTTGGTCCTTTAGATTGCAAATATCCATCATGGGCTTAAGCTATGTTGGTTGGCCGACTTCATCTTTCAACTGTCCATTGAATACAAATCGGTCAGTGCTGGTGCAATTTTATCTGTAGAAGTGGTTAGGCATCATAGGGTCACCCATTGGCTATGAAGTTTTACCAAATGTTTCCAATATGCCTCCCAGTTTAACCTAGTTGTTTTCCTTATCAGTTCTACTTTTTCTTCCACTGCCTGTTTCCATTATTATTCAAGTTGTTTCGCATTAGGAAGGAAACCTGGAATAGACTCTGTCGTAAGACTAGCACTATGTAATTTTTAATTGATGTTTTCTATGATACTGTTTGTTGCTACCACTGCATCTGTTGTTGCCTTTTCTGCTTCCTCAAGCCTAGAATCACAGCTCGCAAATAGAATTCCTTTATACAATTGTTGTAGCCTGGGTAGGTCGAACTTTCTCCCATATTCTGTATTTTTCCAGGAAATAAAATCAGAGACCTTTTAAAAGATATCATTGTATTCAAATCTCATTTCCATGACTTGACTTGTTAATTTATCGCTTGTTTCATAATAAGATTTCCACAGTGAAATCTTCTGGCAGGATAATTCTTTCTATTTCTTCAGCTAAGAGTTAAGATCGAGTGCTTTGGTAATACACTAATCAATTTTTGGATCATATTTGTGTAGATTAGTTATTTCCTACGTCTATGATTCTGTCTCAACTAACCTGGTTCAATGTTCTATTTTCATGTATTTGAATACCTGTTGCAACTTAGCCAACTGTATCTTTGCCTGCTAGTCATATTTTGCTTGTTGTAATTGTTGCCCAAGCGACGTTATTTTATCTTCCTTTTATCTAAGCAACATTTGTACTTTTGTTTCTTTGTCCATGGTCACTATTGCATAAGCACCTGCAAACTGTGAGAGTTTAGTAAGGCTGGCGGATGGATCAATGGGTGAGTCTTTGCGTAGAACACCCATTGGTTCATTTTCAGGGGTAGTAGTAGTTGTAGAGTCCAATTTCCTTTTATTTCTTTGTCTTTTCACCACGGCCTTATGCTATGGGCTATAAAACACATCTAGAGGGGGAATTTCTTCAATTTTCAAAATTATTTCGAAAGTGGGGGTAACAGGGATGTGCTCTACCTCTTGTGTATTTGCAGTGTTCTCCATTGTAATTTAAGGAGTTGTTTTTTGTTGAGGAGTTTGCAACTTTGGCGCCTATTCCTCTATGTTGAGACTTTTATCAAAATTATTCCACTCTTCCTCTAAATCAATTACCAGGGGTTTTATTGGCTGTGTGAAGGTTTTAGGGATTTAAGCTTACTTGCTAGCTGAAGTTTCTTTAGCTATCTTCTATGTAGATTGGGTTGTATCCTTTACTCACTCCATGCTTCTTCTTTTCCCATTTTGTGATGACTATTGTGATTTCATGGTAGATTTCTCTTGAGATTCTTCTCTAGAATCGGTCTTAGAATTTTCTTTGGAGTCACCTTCTATAGTCACACTGTGAGTGGGGTCCCTTATTGGTTCAATAAATAATTGGTCCAATGGGATCTTTGCTAACCTCCTTTCTCTATAATTGTAAAAATTTTCGAGATTTTCACAGTCAAAAAGTAGTTGTACCATATGATTCATCTCTTTGAAGGTTTTTTTCTGCAAAAATATGTCATCAAAGGCATCCTCCTCATGACTGAATACTTTTATTTTCACCAGAGTGGTGAAATCATCGACAGTGCCGAACGGGTCATTTCTCCTTCGAGAGAATTTAGTTAATCAAAAAACTAACATGTTCTCTGCTTCTTTGAATGCATGCCCTAGGTCATGTAATGAAAATGCTCCATACTGTACAATGAATGTAGGCGAGAAGGAATTTTTTGATTCCTTCAATATCTTGCTCATTCCTCCCTCACTAGTTGTTTGATAGGCTATCTCTCTAGCCATTAATTTATCTGGAACATAGTATGGGAGGAAATGGGGGGAGGTGATGCTGCCAAAAACCTTGATATATGTAAATGTTTCCTCCCCAAACCATCTGTCCACTGGGAGGATGTCTCCTTCAGCTTCTTGGGAAAACCTGGGGGCATCTTGATTATAAAGCCGCTTGTGAATATGGAGCGTAACTCCATGACAAATCTTGAAAAATGTCGTTGCAAATTGGATTCCCACATGTCCTTGTGGTATATGTTAATGGGAAGAGGATTTCGAACAATCCATTTCCATCCCATGATAGGGAATTTCTAACTAAAACAAATTGCATCCATGACATAGGTGCTCATAAAAAATGGAGGGTAAACCCTCGACGCAACACTTCTTTTCCTTCTATACTCGATAATTGTTACTGTTAAACTGTCAGAAAAAATTTGCGCCCAATTCATTAGAGTTGAGTTAACAGTTGCATCTATTAATGGAAACCACTCTCGGGAGAACTTAGTACTATCGAGTCTACTAAATAGTCTACATAACATGGCGACTGCAAAACTGAGGGGGACAAACAGATGAAGTAGTGTACATACTATTTTTGTTTTCTTGATTTTGTTCCTCATTGTTTGACCAAGTCCGGGTACAGTCTGTTGGGTCATCGTTCTCTTTGGAAAACTTCTCCTTGAACTTCATGTTGTAGATGACTTGTGGATGTGGAAGGTGGTACATACGCTGAAGGTTGTCTGGGGTAAAAGATCCCATAACCTCTTGGATTCTCTGTCTGAGATGTCAACTTCATCAATAACCCATTTAGCCATGTCGGTATAAGGGATTATCTTTGGTCACATGGATATGTGATGCAAAAATGAGCATTCCATCTCTAACATGGAAGCATCTGAGGAATCACGTCCATCAACTGTAATTTTTTTTTCTCGTAATCCTCGATTCCTCTTCCTCCAATATATTATACATAGCCTCCCATCTGGAGGTTCCTCACTCTCACATGTAGTATCCGTAAATAGAGGAGTCATTTGTGACTTCTCAGAGGTGACTTCCTTGCCTTTCTTCACCATTATTCTCAACACTTTTCTCTACAGTTTTTTTTGTGAAAGTGAAGAACAACAGCTATTAGATACACAAAGATGAACGTAAAATGAAATAATGTAAATAGCTTGCAAAGGAAATAAAAGGATTTTTATTTGAACGCACGTAAGAAGATGTCATATCACGCTAAATTGCTTTTCACACATAAATGCAGTTATCTCTTACTAAATGCCCACTAATGATTCATTATCCCTTAACTTTAATGCTCATAAATGTTTTCATTGTAAAACAGGAAGAAAGCTTCTAGGGTGACGAGCCTTTAAACTGCGATGATAGAATTTGTGCAATTTGTGAAGCAATATCACAGATCGCAATATCGTAATATGCCTTTTTCCTTTCTTACCTCCTACTATGTTTCTACGAGATGGGAGATGTGATCTGCTCATTATTTGTTTCAAAATGTATTTGATTGCTAGGTTTATCTTATGTAAAAAACCCTTTTTATTGAGTGGTGGACCTAAAACATTTTCTTATGATATTTAAGGAGTGGGTCCAGGTCTTAATCACATTTCACAATATCAGTTGGTGGTAAGTACACTGTGTTCGTTTGAATACCCCAAATGCGATGCGATAAAGGTTACAATGCCATCACAGTTTTGCATCTCACATGTTTCACAATAACCTTTTTAAAGCGGGAAGTTTATGAATGGTGATATGTGATGCGAGACTTAAGCCTAAAAAGCTTAAGGACTTAGTTTATGTCAGATTATGATAGTTTTGAGCATAGAGTACTTAATCATTTTTCCTAATTTTGGAGGTTTAGAAAGGTATTTTGGTGGGTTTTAATCATGGTATATGTGAGAAGGTAAGTATTTAGTAGTTTTCTAAAAAGGGGGGTTTTGATTGTTATCGTTTCTTTATTCCAAAAAATAAAAGAAATGGCTAGATGCTAAGTTCTGTTTTTTGGATAGATTTTTTGAAGGGTCACCATTTATTAATGTAATATTAACTACTATCATTAATAAATGGGGGGTTGTTGAATACCACAATAGACCCTCATGTCTGAGTTAAGAAAAATAAGAACCTTGGTAATATATGTTTTAGATATGGATTCATACATGTGTAGGATGTTTATTTTAGAAGATGATGTCATGAAGAAAGGCCAGCATAAAAAGGTAACTTTGATTTATTATTCCTTTTGATTTTTTAAATCATCTAGTTGGTTTGAAACAGGGCCACCTAAAGAGATTCATAGACGTCACCTACAAATAGTAATCTTGAGATTGGATAGAAGATCCTCAAAGAAACATGAGTTGTAAAAGGTTGCTATATGAAGGATAAAGAGAGGTGAACTAGAATATCACTCTCTGATGAAGAGAAGGATGGCATGACTATTGATCAAAACTATGGTTCATTTAAGGAATGTAATGGAGAAGATGGTCAATGCCCTACAAAGATGTATATAGAAGATGCGGGCTCCATGATGAAGAAGTTGGTGTTCATGACATAGAAATGAGGAACCCTACGATTGGCTAATAGTACCGTGATCTGCACCAAAGAGATGATGGCTAATGTTGGAAACAAGTCCCTAGTTAAGAGGGAGCTTGGTAAAGTTCCTAGGTAAGTAGGAACTTGGGTATATTCATTTTTATAGGAATGAGTATATCCTCTCTAGTTGAGAGGGAGAGATAGACATATCATTCTTGTATTCATGTTATGAAGAAGCAATGGAGGATTGGGTAATAATATGAGATTGATTTTGATATTCATTTATGATGAGATGCACTAGTGTAAGCTGAGAAAATTGCTTATGGGACGATTTACCAATCTGACTCTTCTTATGAGAATTCTTCAGTATGAGAATGTCCAACTACCTTGTATGGATTATGAATACCTCCTTAGTTAAGAGTAAGTGTTGAAATGTGTAACTAGGTTCATTCTTCATAGTGTCTATTGTAATCACGATTATATATATATATATATATATATATATATATATGATATTAAAGAGAAAATAAATTTATTATTGTCTTTCTTGATGTACAAGTTTCATGCTAAAGATAAATTTATTTGTAGTTCAAGCACCCATTGAGTGCTTCTAGGTTTTTCATAGAATTATGAAGTAAAAAGAGTCATTATCATACATGTAAGGCCCCTTTGGGCATGTATCTTTTAAACAAGAAATTTGTAAAGTCAAAAGTGTCATAAAGACCCTCCAGGTCCTTGTCAAAAATTTGACCTACAAGAAGGATCATGTCGGCCTCATAGACAATAATTCGACCTCTAAGAAGACTATATATAAGAGACATTGACCTCACTTGAGGGACATCCATCCATCTCTCAGGAAGTTCGATCAAGGGAAGAAAGAAGACCAAAAGAAGGGATCAATAGAGGAAAAGGAGCTAGAAGAATAAAAACAAAATTTTGAATTTGTTTTGGGCTATAACTCTTCACATGTACGAGATCTAGGGAATCATCTTGCTGCACTTAGACTGAAATTTTAGTCACATTGAAAAGCCAAGATTTGGTATATAAAAGATAATTTTGTAATATGAATTACTAAGGAAGAAGAAGATCCTTGTTATCACTAAAAAATGATCACCTAAACATTTCTAACTAGGTGGATCGAAATACACCATGTAGATTTAATTTGACAATAGTAAAATCAATTTCACTATGGAAAATAATTTACTAAACCACTTTTATTAAATTATTTTTTGATTTAAAGCATAAAACCCATTGAGAATACTTAGATAAATCATTACTTATTTCATTTTCTCTAGGAATGATTATTAAATCATTATTTAATAATTATTCCTTGTCTCATTTGACAAAATCCCTTAGGAATATTTAAATAAATCATTATTTGTTTGAATTTCCTTATTCCTATTACTATAATAATTCTTAAATTACTATTTAATAATTGTTTTGATTTCACAACTTTCTTGTTTCTCGCGAAATAATTAATAAATCATTTTATTTGTTGATTATTTCTCAATAAAGGTATTTAACCATTTTAAATTAACTCTCACTCTCCAATAAATATAATAAAGCAGTCCTAGTAGTTAGATCTAAATTTGGTTAATAATATTTTTTTATTCTCCATTTTGGAGATTAGCTCCATATTTTTCTATATAAAGGTAGGTTTTTCATTCATTCTTCACCATGTTCATTGCCATCGTTAACATTATCCTCATTTTTCTTGAGTTCCCATTTTGAGTTCTTCACTTTTTTTTTGGGTTTTTTCACATTAAGAGAGAATATCAATTTTCTAAAGTGTCAAGGATATCAAAGGACCCATCCCATGGAGGGGGACTTATAGACCAATTTGTAGATCTCCTTCACTAGGTGTTATCAATAAAATATTAATTCATTTAAAATTGTCTTTCCAATTGGGTTATTATACTGGATTCTTTATATTGTTTCTTTCTATTCTGGATTATATCTTATTTTACTACATATTTTCTATTGGTCTTTTAGATCTAAGACAAAAACAACCATGAAATTTTTGTTAGGGTTACTTGTCACCTAGTGACTTAAGTGAAGTGTTATTGGTACACCTTCCAAAATTTTCACGCTAACAAACCCCAAGAAAAGGAGAAAGAAAAAATCATCACACGTGAAAAAGCTAGGGTATCTGCAGTAGTCGAAGATGCAGAAGAAAATGTTAGGGTCGAAGTTGCAAAACAAGCTGTTGGGGTCCAAGTTGCTGGAAAATTTGTTGGACTCGCAGTCGTTGGAGAAGTTTATAGGGTAAATTTTATTTTTTGGATAAGTTGTTGGCATTGCTAAAGAAGTTACTATAAGGAAATCTCATCAAGGAGGAAGGATTGATTTGGTTATGGAGGGGTCTTTGTCAAGGGCCATAGGTTTTTGAATACATCATCTAAATGTTCTATAAGAAGAGAATAATTCTTATGCATTTTCTGCTCAAGATGAGAGGTTTTGGCCCTGATTGACAACCTACATTTTGTGTCTCATTATCTCCGTGATATTCATTGTTTAGTAGTTGTTTGATGATAGAGAACACTAATAATAATCAAGTGAAAGAACAATTTAATTGATGTAAGTAAAAATACAATACAAGTATTTATCAAATTAAAACAGATCATCTAATCTAGATTCCCCTAGATTTCTCAACATATTGAGCCTTGAAATTTATAAAAAGATTAATACTTCAATATAAGGGTGTTTTTTATTGGCCATGTGCTGATCTCAAAATGTATGATACATCTATCATTCAACCTAAATCAATTCTACAATACATTCCATTGTATCATATGTTTGTTATGCCAACACCAAAATATATTTGGAAAGGTTTTATTTCGAGGTAGAGATGCTTTTTTGTGGCGAGGGTAAAAAAAAGTGAAGAGGTGGAAACTAGTTGCATGGGAGACCTTATATTTTCCTAATTTAGATAGAGGATTAGGCCTGCATAACCTTGGTTGAGGAAATATGCCCCTCTTCGGTCACTGGAATAGAGACTCAAATATAATATGAATATTTCACATTTGGTTCTATGGATGTGGACTCAAGAAAATCATGGTGTTGTGGAAAAATATTAAATTTGGGAGGATAAAAAGGGAATTTTGTTTTATTTTGGGATTATTCTTGGAAGCAACTTTCGTGTTTTCTGATAGGGAATGCATCCATATTTTTAATATGTTTATGTTGGCACTAGAAGTTGTGAGAATTAAGGATTATTTGCTGGTCAGACATGACCCAATGCTTTGGCAAAGGTGGAAATTCAAAGATGATTGGTCATCATCACCCTTGGAACTACCATGTGAAATTTTGAATCAAGAATAAATGGAAAGGAATATTAGACTATCAGATCATGTAGATACATTACAGTGGGGTTTTCAACCTCTTGGAATGTTTACTCTAAAGGAGGCAAATTACCTTCTTCCTGGATTTCTAGATTTGCAGGAAGAATTAATATGGTGACATATCTTCTCTGGTATTCACTATCCCAAGGTATTTCTCTTCTTATGGCTATTAAGGAGTTGTGGAGCAATCAATTGGAAGTGGTTTAGAAGGAAGGGTATTAAATGCCCTTCCATTTTCCTTCTTTATAACATGGTAGAAAAGACAATGGAATATTTATTTAACTATTGTAAATTTGTAGGTAAGGTATGGTCCCTTCTATTAATATTTTGGATATCATGTCTTTAGTAGCTTAACAGAATTATTCTTCATTTAAAAATCCTATAGTTCAAAGGGATTAGGTCTTCATGGGTGATTTTATCCTATTGAATTTGATGAAGGAAAGACACACAAAAATATTTAACGATCAATCAAGGATGGACAAGGCACTCAAGGAGGTGATCATTCACAAAATTTATGAAACCTTATTAGGAGTCTCTTGGTTGATGGATGATTGGAAGGTAGATAGTGTAAAGGCATTGGTTCTGAAGAAGCTTGAATTGGACCAAAAGATGAGCGACCCCAAATAGAAATCATATTTGAATCTATGCTCTATATCAATTCTTCCATGCTCTCCTCTTTTTAGAGGCTTTATTAAATCAAATTCTGATGAGGATTTCAAGGGAAATCCTGGAATTATAGGTTTTATATGTGTATTTATGAATTTTCTATCTTACACTTCTAGAATTTTTGAATAGAGTTGTGGTTTGATAGAAATCACATGGCTAAGTTTATGGCATTACAAAAAAAGTTCTCCAAATAGTTAATCATGAGGGATATCATTTGTTACATGTTGAAGGGGACTCTTTACTTGAAATTCAGTATGTCCAATTACTTTTAAATGGTCAACCCCCAGGTAAAATAGAGAAAATATGGAGGTTAGAGTTTTTAGTTGAAAGAATAAATAAGTTACTTAGCACTGTGTACTATGTCATAGTTCTCCACTCCAAAATATTGGGTAATATGGTTTCCAATTTCGTTGCAAGTTTGGGGGTGTTAGTATCATGAACTTGAGTTGGACGAGTGATAGGATCTCTCTTTTTAGATGCAAGAAAGTGAGTCTCTTCAGAGGTTGTTGGGTAAATATGGGATGGCCCCCAATGGGAGTGACACTCTTGATTTCATGGACTCATTAAAGGTCATGGCCTCCTCCTCCCAAGGTACGAGCTCCACTGAGGAGCTCAGGCGTATTTTGTTTTGTCAACTAGAGTACAGATGCAAGTTTATGGGTGGTAGTGTCTTAATATTTTGTTCTTAGTGATTTTCGATGTGTGGGGTAGTTAGTGTGAATGTTAGAGAGGGAAGGCCCTCTATCAACTTCAATTGTTATTTATCCATTATTTTGCACTTTTTGTCCCTTCTTGTTTTGATGTTTTGTTGTTGTAGATGACAAGCGATGATATTTATATTCAGGGGAGTAATCACAAGTCTATTAGTGTGTTGGTGAGCAAGCTCTAACTTGTTTCTTTTATATTATTTCAATTATGTCTTTAGTATATTATTTTTAGTTGGGTTGTTCATATTTATATTATATCTATCCTTAGGTTAATTCTATAGTCATTTGAGGCTCTATATTGGTGACTGGGTGCCTTTCAACTTTAATTCCAGTCACTTTTTGAGATATAGAGTGTTTGCTTCTCAAATTAGCTATTCGTTTTTCTTTTGGAATTTTGTTTATTTCTTTCTGAGTTAGTTGTTAATTCATGGAACTATATTGTTCGTGTTGTATATTTTATTTTCAAATAAACTCATTATAAAGGTACACCCTTATCTATTTTAGGGTATTTTTCAAGTCATTTGGGTCATGGTTATTGTCTCTTAGGAGCTCGTTTACTTGGTGAATTTGGAACTTTTAGTTTATAAATTTAGTGATGATATAGTTGTTCATAGGTCTAGTGTTTTTGGTCTTATATTGCGCCTTTCTTATTGCTATATTTTATGTCATCAACCCTTCAACATTTTCCCCAAGTGTTATCTTCTCATAGTTCTGATGCCCACTAGGAAAGTGATCAGTAGTAAGTGGGATGGAGGAATCAATTATTATTTGGGGGGAAAGAGGTTACATCCTTTCGCATATGATTCTATGGATTCGTTTTCAATGTTGTTCCTCATGAGGTGAGGAAATAAATTTAACTTTTGGATACTCAATACGAATGAAAGCATTTATAACATTCTAATTCAGATCTGGTGGGTGTTGATTTGAAATTGAAAGGCATTTCCTACCCTAGAAAGTCAAAAAATAGGATGATTCATCTTCTAAATACTCTTTCTTTAAATATTCAAGTGTAAAATCTATTGAAAATGTTCTTTAAGTATAGGTAGGTAATAAAATACAATGTATTCTGATATTTGGGGGATATCAAACACATGCTCCAAAATTACCAGTTTTGTCTAGATAGATTGGACTCTCGTTTGGCCTCTGTAGAGCATTTTCTTGTGAGGTAATCTTCCCCTATTGACCTCACAAGCCCCTTTGGATCTAGTGCTTAGGAATTTCCTACAATCTCCTCTTCCAACCATGATTAGAGATGAATAATTTCTATGTTTTTGGAAACAATTTTGGAGTATCTTCAATGAGATTGATAAGGAATGGATTTTTGGCTCCCTGGACTCTTATTTGTATCCTCTTCACATTTCATTCCAGGTGCATTTGGTTGAAGAAACCCTCTTAGATGATATGTGGCATAATATTAGTGATAGTTATTTATATTATCATCTTTTAGTTGGATAGTGGTGTACATGGTACTGTTTTGGGATTGTGCATTTATGAGGGTCTAGGTCAAGGTGTTGTTTGTGGTCACTCTAATTGAATATTTTGGATCTCATTCCCTTCTATATTTTGCAATGGCAGTTGAACAAATGTGTATAAGGTGTGTTGTCAATATGTTGTTTTCACATTTTTTTTGGCACCTCATGTCTTATTCTTTGTAACAGGGACAAAGCTACTTTATACTCATATCGTGACGTTACATATTCCTCGTGATCTTTACTTTTACCTATTGTTGGTTTTTCCAAGATGGTGATGACACCATTTCTTTTTGTTTTTCGGTTTTGTTGGAGTTAGATATTTTCTTTTATGGAAATTAAACTCTAATAATTTCTGATTGGTGTGGAGGTGCTTTTCTTGGATCCTTTCAATGGTTTTTGGTATTGACTGGAAAACCTTTTTTCTTTTGTGACAACTGATTTTTGGTGATTCGAAGTTGCAGGGAAGAATATTTTGTTTTTTTATATTGTAAATCGGCTTCTAGTTTTGATGGTGCAAGTGTCTTACTAGTTTATTGGGGCTGGTATACTCTATTTCCTCTTAAGGAACTTGATGGTCTCTCTTATTTATGCATTGTAACTTTTTAAGTAGGTTTAAGGAGTTTTTGTGGACTTAGTCTCTTTTGGTCCTGTTTGTTCTTAGTTAGGAATCAATTAGCATAATTATGTCGAGATGCATTGGATTGAGTGTCTAGCTCTCTGGATTTGAATATACTTAGGTTTTTGGGTTATCATGGATTTCTAATATATTTAGTGGATTGATTAACAAAATCTATAATGAATTTTTTCCAATGAAATATAAGTTCAATTTACTTATATAATATATATAATATATATATATATATATATATTATATATATAGATATATTACTGATTACACTTATCATTATAATTCTTCAAAAATATTAATAGGACTATATCCTAACAAGATACATCACTTTAAAGTCTAATCATTTTCTAAAATTCCATCACACATTCATTTATAAAAATAATAAAGATTTAAATATTGAATAGAGAAAATAAAAATAAAAGGTTATTTAGAGAGTGTATAAAGATGCTTCACCTAATCCATCACACCCCCCTCCCCCTATATGGAACAAAAAAAAAAAACCTTTCACAGCCATTAATCTTTCTATGAAAATTCAACCTTCCTTTGATAAATCATTCATAATCGTACTCAAATTTTTATAATTTAAAGTAAAATAAAAAAAAACCAAAAAAAATGTTCAATTTCTTTTAGATGATCTAAAATTGACCTAGGAATAATGTTGTGAACTTGAGAGAATCATTACATCCAATTTTTCACTAGAGGAGTCTCAAAAATATGAATTCCAATTATATTTTTCTCCTTATACATTATAATGTAAGTGTCAATGTGAAATTTGTATAATTCTTGTGGCCAATCCCCATAGTTTCTTTGGAATTTGGCACAATCAATGTCATAAATGTAAAGAATTATTCTATTTTCATATGAATAAATGTAAATAATTCTTCTAGCTTTCTTAAACTCTAGAGGACATTTCCTAGCTCAATAAATGATAAACCCAAGTTGTATAGTTTTCAATTTGCAATTTCGGCCCACCATCTTAAAAGTCATTAATTAAGAAGAATTTTACAAAATTTAATCATATATCTCACTTGAGCCAAAAACTATAAGGATAAAATGAAGTTTTCATCAAATATTTAGGAGGTTATCACTCGCCAAGTATCCCATAGGACTAGAAAAGGAGTATATTTGTATAACTTTAATTACCTTTTATTAATCCATCTTATCAAGCATTACTTCATTGACTCATTAACCCACACAGTTAGCACTCCAAAAAAACCTTCAACCTCCTCCCAAATTTGTTCCATATGTGGATAAGGAATAACTAAATGAATTATAATCTATGCCTCTACTTCATGTAAAATGCGTGTTCCTAGGCCATGTCTACTTATCCTTTATGATTCCTCTAGTGTCAGAGGCTAACTTTTTAAGGTGAGTTATAGAAGGATTTTTTTTTTTTTTTTTTTTTTTTTTTATAAAACTGATTCCACGACTAGATGGATCTTGGATATCTTAAGTAAAGGTATATTTATAAGCAATAAAAAGTGGTTTATTCTTTTCCATTCTTATTTTATGCCCATGAAATAGTATCCATATCCTCCTTTAATCTAATAAATTATTTATATAGAGTGTTTGGATAAGTGTTCCATGAAACTATTTGATAATCAACCAACCGAAAAGAATGCATTGAACTCCATCCTTCACACCAAATGTTTGTATCTAAATTATTCTAACTTAATTGAACTTATAAAATATTTGTTCCTCGAGAATAATAATAAAATATTCCAAAAATATTACTCTTTCACTAAAACTATAGTAGATTTAGCTCCTATCCTCACTTGTTTCATAATTCCAGCTTTCAAATGCTCTGTAATAATTAGAAAATCCAATACTAAAATGCTTCTCATTAATATTGTAATATATATATATATATATATATATATATATATATATATATATATATATATATTATATATATAATATATAATTCGCTTGTAGGATTCTCTATCATTATCTCTTAATGTTCTTGGAGTTGAAGAGGATTCATATTAGAAGAAGGGAGAGAGTTTTCTTCAAAGAAATTTGAAGAAACCATTTTTAAGATTGGGAGGGGATGAGTCAATATGATATTTTACTATTCTATTTTGAGATATTTTTGTTATTATTAACATAACATTTCCTTCTCTATGATATCTAAGGATGACTATATTGAGACATGAATTAGATCTAATAATAAGTTTTGTAACATCCCCATAACAACCCAACTAAGGAATATTACTACTCAACTCTACTTTTTTTCCTCGATTGTTTCAAAAGTTGTATAAACTTAGAAGTCAATGATTATAGGATGTATTTGACAAAACATGGAGATGTATCTCACATTACCTATCTATTACTAAGGTAGTAATTTTTCTATGAATATAATACACTTATAATCAATTATCATTAACTGCATAAATGAGAATACCATTCATTCACTATATACTCAATTTACAGCCATCAAATATGATCCAAGTAGATATTAGTGGCCACCCACATATTCCACTATCTCAATGATTCTCTATCTTCTTGATGCTTTTTATTTTATGTCTTAAACTTTTTTGGACCTAATTCACGACTTATGGAAATTTAGAGGCAAGTGATTTCCATGGCATGTATAGGTCCCTATCAAAAGTTGTAGTCCATGGATAATATTGATTTTATTGATGAAGTAGAATTATATGCAGTTCCCCTTGATGTATGTAGAGTTTTGTTTAGAAGTCCCTATATGTACATGTGAGATGCAATCTTCATACAGAGATCCAACCTTTACCACCTCATCAAGGATGGTAAATCCTTCACCATCAATGGGCCATATTTTTGCTGGCATGTACCAACTAAGCCAATGATTTTTATTAGTTCTAGAAAAAAGTGTGTGAGAAAAGTCAATTGTGGACTTGGGTACTAAGAAATAGAATTAGCATTTGGAATATTTATTATAGGCATATAGAGATGTGTTCTATGATCCTAAAGGACTACCATCGAATAGGGAATTGGATTTAGAGATCCAACTATTTCCCTACTCCCCATTTCCAAACATTGGGTTGTTTAGGTAGTCTATTATATAAGCAAGTGAGGTGAAGAAGCAATTGCAGCAACTACTAGAAACATGTGGCATTCAACTAAGTACCTTAGCATGTGGGTCACCCATCATCATTATGCAAAAGAAGGATGGGACTTGGTGGATTTGTATAGAAAATCTACTACATTAGTTGAAATAAGCCAAATACTTCACCAAACTAGACTTAAATTCAGGATATCACCAGGTTCGGGTCAAAGAAGAAGATACATAAAAGGCCATCTTCAAAACTAGGTAAGATTTTAATGAGTGGCTAATCATTCCATTTGACCTATGTAATACACCAATTATGTTTATGGTGTTATTGAATGATATATTGAATTCTTTTATATATTCATTGGTAACTTTATATTTAAATGATATATTGGTAAACAATGCTACCAAGGAGGAGAAAATATTTCATTTCATGTAGGTGTTGAAGATAATGAAGCTATAACTGATACCAAATCAGGAATTATGATTTTCCACAATAGACTTTAGCGTATCTAGGGTATGTGATAGGTGGAGGAAAATTTAAATCAATCATACCAAGATGGGGACCATAACGAAAGTGTTTGGCTCCTACTATTATTTATGAGGTCACGACTTCCATTGGGGTAGCAAAGTACTTGAAGAAATTCATAGTTTCATTTTTAGTAGTAACAACACCACTCCATTACATAACAATGTGTGGAAAGAGTTTCCAATGGGGAATCCTTAACAGTGGGCCTTTGAGGAGTTAAATAAGAACATCAAACGAGTACTAGTTATGGAATTATTGAACTTGCAACAGACCTTTAAACTTGAGACAAATGCAACGGAGTATGTTCCGGAAGTGGTATTCATGTAGGAAGGGAGGCCTAAATGCTACCATTCTAAATTATTTCATGGGGTAGTTCTTAACTACCCTACATATTGAAGGTATTTTTCAATCACTTTTAATTACCTTAGTGACAAATTGGTTAGTTACACATTTAAGTTATCAATTTTAGGTTTGTTCAAAACTTGCAACTATGATGCAAAATATATGCTAGTGTAATCTATTATGTGTCTTGAAGTTGCAGTAATATGATGATTGTCGCAAAAAAAAAAAAAAAATCTTTTACTAGTCACTGATCTTGATTAAACAAACCACACTTTACATGAAATAAATCACAATTGAAGTAAAGTAAGTCACAATTCATGAATGTAGACACACTTGTAGGAAAATAAACACACCAACTTACAATAGTGGCATATTCAGGTATCCTCATATTCTTTTTCTATGTAAAAAAGATGCAATGAAATGTGCATATGATGTAATTAATGAAAATAAAAAACCCCAAAAAATGCAACCATCATATGGATCTCAATAATAAACTATTAATGAAAACAATGTAAAAGTAAGCTAGAGGCGAGTTGCGACAACATCCATAATTTTTTGAACCATGCAAATCTATTAGCCAATCATTACTATTGGAATTAATGATTTAAATATGTAACCCAACTTTGTAGCAATAAGTAACATGACTTCAAAATATAAAAATATTAGAGCTTCATCAAAAGAAAATTAGTATAATTATAGCAAAAGGAAATAATAGAATTGCAGCAACATGAACTAGTTTATAGAACTACAAATACTAACTTCTTGCTAATTCTACCTAGAAATACCAAGTTAAGGAGGGGGACTTACCTCCATAACCAAGGGACTATGAAATATTTAGTCACATGATCATGAAATTGAGTCACATTGAGTGATTGTAGCAAAGGACTTTTTCTATTACAATAAAAGGATCAATTATACAACAACTAAAAATAAATTCTTCCTTTCTTTCAAATCCCTATGCTTACATGAATTTACAAAATATTCTTTCTATATAAAATAAGTATAAGGTGTGATGACCAGCTTAAGCGAGTCTTGTTACAATAGTATATTTAGGAATTGGTGTGAATTGAGAAAAGGTTCACTCAAACTAGTTGAGCATCATTGGAAACTAAGTTTCCCTTCTCAATTAGTCACATAAATGCCTCTGTTACCTTCCATCATGAGAATGTAGGAATTTATAGGGTAAGTTCCTCAGACAGAACACCAAAGGACACCGCTCACAAACAGATCACAGATCAATACACCAGTATTTTTGACGCGGCTAAAACCTTCAAAGAGGGAAACAGTCCACGGCCTGAGCCAATGTGGCCACTTCAGGCAATTTATTAATAAAAGAATGAAAATTTACATAAGCTTCTCTCGTCAACGGTTAACCTACAAATGACCCTCCATGCGCTTTAAATAGAAATCATGGACCAATCGGGTGTTATGCCACAGATCAAGTGACGGTAATACCGAGGAGAGAATGAACCGTCGGATCACTACATATCGTGACCGTCAGATTGTATGTTACAAATATACATAGTAAAGAAACACACTTTACCTAACTCTATACTAGACCAAGTTATACTTAACTATTCCTATGTGTCGGAATATCCTAATATCCCCCCTTAAGAACAACTTGGGATAGGATTGAAGGATTTACAAATATGGACACAATGGAGAGGAAGAGGACTAGAGCCTACCCCCCCTTAGTGACACTTCCTGAACTCCAACATAAATCGAAGTTTAGTAACTTCGCCTCCGTGGAGCCTTTGTAAAGTGTTTGTAACTTGATCATCTGCTGAACATATGACTTCAAGAACATGGTATGATGGCTTTCTATGAATGCTGTGTAGTGCAATTGTGTTTTGCTACGTGTGCTGGACTAGTCTTTGCATTAGTTGAATGGCACTTTGATTATCACACCAAATTGTAGTCGATGGTGGCTTGAAATCAACTCTGATAGGATCTGACGGAGCCCAGCTTCTTACTGCTTCTACAACCATTTATTTGCTTCTGCTGGAAAGAGACATGGACCTTGTTCTTGCATTCCCACTGTAATAGGCTGACCAGGTGACGCATAACCGTCAGTTAGACTTCCAATCATCAGGGTCACCAGCCCAATCAGAATTAGTGAAACCAACCAATAGAGGAGATGCTTCAGTACTGTAATGAATTCCAAACTGAGTTGTACCTCGAACATAACGAAGTATTCTTTTAGCTGCTTTCCAATGACTTTTACGTGGGGTTTGCATAAACCGAGAAACAAGGCCAACAACAAAGGAAAGGTCAGGACGTGTATGGGTTAGATACAAAAGTTTCCCTACAAGTTGACGGTATAAGGTAGCATCAACTTCTACTAATCATGACCATCAGATTGTAAGTTACAAATATACATAGTAAAGAAACACACTTTACCTAACTCTATACTAGACCAAGTTATACTTAACTATTCCTATGTGTCGAAATATCCTAACAGAGAAACTCATGTTTGGAATACATTTGGAGTGTTGACCAATGAGCTAGCATAGTATGCTAGGGTTGCAGCAATGAGAGATACAACAATACAAATTCTAAGGAATTTTTGAGTTGAAGTAACTTCATTAGTCATGGAAAAATTGAAGCATTCCCTTTTGCAAGAAACCATGCCAGAGTTGTAGTGACACAAAGGAGTTTCAACAATGGCATGGAGTAGTTGTAACACTACATTTTCATAGTTTCAGGAGTTGATCACTTGTTTGTAGCCAAAAGCACTAGCTATGGGATTGTAGCTGGTGTTGTAGCAACATGGAGGAGTTACAATCACCAAATTTTTCTCGTGCCTGACAATGCTAGTATAAGAGATGAATTTTTTGAGAATATGATGCATTAAAATAAGTGTGAAGTAAGTGAAAATAGATTATTCATACCTACACAAACAATAAGGAGATAATGGATGAAAAAGGTACAAGGAATACATGGAAGGTAGAAGAATGACATCAAAAAGGTTATAGGTGGGTGTTGAAAATGTGTCAATATAGACAACTTTCATCTTCCCTAAGCCAAAATTATTGCATTTCCCTTGTGAAACTAATGGTTAGTCAGAGTTAGAGAGGACAAGTATCCCATGGAGGTTCCTTAGGTTGAAGCCTACCTATCCTGCTTCATCTGGAAGGATGTATCGTCCATTTTCTCATATGGTTTTCCAATAGGTGGCTTCCTTTTTCTTGGCCAATCATATTCCTTATTTTAGTTCTTTCCCAATAACCATGTCATGGGATACTAGAAATATGTTCCAATCCAATTGTCCCTGCATTCTCACATGCACCTTACATAGTTCTATGCTCTCTCTAAGGTAATATCTAAATTTCTAGGAATGAATGGGTATCTTCACTTTATACCACCCTAGCCTCTTTCCATATTACTTTGAATATTTCATTGGAAACTTATCTAAGTATGATGATTTGATATAGGAAATATGTATTTGCCTCATGCTTACTCTTCAATTTAAAATATAACTTTGGGTGAGAAGAAATCTAGCTCTTATGATTTTATATGACTTGTAAGGGTATGGAATGTTCTCCCCTTATCCATAGACTCTTGTCAAAAAAAATATACAACTTTTTGAAATTCATCCTACTCAAATTGATTGGTGAAAAGGGAAACAAAAGATATAAGTTGAGTATTCCTAAAAAAATGATTGGGTTTCTAGAATTTGTCTTAGAATAACAAGACATCATGCTAATATAACTCATAAAGGATGTTTTTTCTTTGTGAGTACACTCTAAGTAGATTGATATCCTCCACTAGTATTCCGAACTGAATCTTTTGGATTTATAATTTGTTGTTTGTATGCTCCAATTTCTCCACCTTATTCCTCACCTCTTCCTCTACTTCCCATCTCATCTTATAAACCTTTATTGTCTCAACCCACTTGTCCTTCAAATATTTAACTAGCTTCTAGTGCTCCTTGATGGGTATCACCTCCTCCTCATAGGAAGCTAGTAATTTTTTCTAGATGTCTTATTCTACCATTATCCACTTTTTATATTTATTGTCCCATATCCCCTTGTCCTCCTTTGTCCTATTTTCACTTTGTGCTTTCTTTTTATTATTGGAACTTATGGTCTATACTGCCACATTATTCTTTCCTCTTCCTTCATCCAGGGTTATCTCCACTTGTTTTCTAGTGGGTTCCATATCAATAAGAGAGTCTGGTTCTTGGGTGTGATATTCTAATCCATTAAAAAAATTCCATTGATATTCATTTGATTCTTTCCTCATCATATTAATCATCTCTTGCATTTACCTACTTTTTATTCTGAGAAACTTATTTTACCGAATGGGTGATTTGGATAGAGGTAAACAAGGAAAATTCCCTACCCTTTTATGCTCCCTAGGAGTAGTAGCAATTGTTTCTTCAAGGTTAGCAACATTCATCTCCATAAGAGTGGCACTAGGTGTCCCCATAGGAGTAAAAGTAGTTGCATCCTAAGGAGTAGCAACAATTGTGTACTCAAGAGTAGCATCCTCATCTTTAAAATATACCTCAAATAGAGTAGCAAGTACATCCACAATAATGCTCCTTGATAGTTCTTTTTTAGAAGCAAGGTCATCCATTCCAAAAATTTTAAATTTCAAGTCTCTCGCCCTACTAGTTCTTATGTATCAGCAAGGGTGACATCTTCTTATTTCTCTATAATTTTTTTTTCCCCTACT
>APFE030454595.1:70272-87452 GCA_000404065.3 Pinus taeda | reverse complement strand
AGAGTTTTTACAATAAGGAGCTCAATTTGAGTCTCACTTAACAGATGATGATCAGTAGGATTGTGCTTGGATTCCCCAAGTCTCTAGAGTACATAGACTCCCCTTACTGAATCTTGACCTCAACTGGTCTCAATGGTATGAGTCCAATTTGGTGCTCATTACCTGACAGGTATACACAGAAGAGTTGCTTGAAACTCTCAAGCCTTCTCTGGAGTTCACAGACTCTCGGACTCTCTCTGTCTTCGTTTGCTCGATGTTGCCTTTGCTTTGTAGGTCAGCTCGGCTTCTTTGTTCTCTGCAATTCACTTCTTTCTTGCCTCTCGGCTTTCTGCTTCTCTTTCTCTGTCTCTGTCTTTACTATTTGTCTGTTCATGGCTTAAAGCCAATCTTCTCCCTAACTGTTCGTTTCCGCTTCCCAACTCTCTGGATCTCCTACCTCTATCCACTGGAATTCCCCTGCTCTGCTTCATCATCACTGTAACGCTTCACAGAGAGATGGCCACCTATTTCCTCACGAACTGAGTGTTAGTTTTCATTGAACAGTCATTATTTCCGTTACTCGAAGATTGCCCACGAAACTAATTCCTCTGCCAGCTCAGCGATCATGTCGGACCTCAAATCTTAGATGACTCAGCCTATTTACCCGTCGAATCCGATCATCCATCGAATCATTTCTCCGTTGTTGATATGGAGCCTCTAGATACTACGGTCTCCGTCCATATCGTGCGGGTAAGTAGCATGACCTTTACTCGCACGATGTGAGCCGTTTTCCCTCTCATTTGCTGGACACGTGCCACCCAGTGTATGGCATCAAGCGGGACTCGGTCGAACCCACTTATCGCCTGAGGTCCTTCCGATATCCTGTCGGTTTTGGCGCGGGACCTGCCTTCTGACAGAATTGGCGATTTCCTTACGGTTTTATGCTTTTCCTCATGACTGAGCGCTTGGGGCTTTCCTTCACTGAGGGGGACGCCCTGCGATACGTGATTAGCGCTTTGGCGCTAGTCGCATATCAGAAACTACCTCTGTTTTTGGATTTGACCTCCCGTTTGTCAATTTGTGCCAGTGCGCGGTCACCATGGGCCAATGGTCTATGCGCTTTGACCGAGGGTCCTTGTTGTTCCGTGCTAACCACAAATTGCCATTGTTCAGAGGTTATTTATGATAAGCTCGATATCCATAAGATTTTGAAGCTTGACATAATTTGAAACAGTCATGAAAACTTAGAGAATGTTTAAGGATCCAATTCAGATCATACCATCACTGTACTCTTTTTCTACATACTTCTTTGTATCATTACATCAACATCAAATTAATTTTTAGAACATAACATTTCTCTTCGTAATTTCTTTAAGCTATTATTTGGCCCTTAGGCCTCAACATTGAACCTACAAATATGATATCACATGTAACACACCTCATACACACAACATTTATTTTTCTTTATGACTATATTTGGATAATGAACATTATCACTCAATTATCAAGCTAACGTGTAGCATTGATTTATAAATAACATTTCCACTAATTTACTTATGGTTACTTTTAATTGAAAGTAACTCCTTAAATTATTGTCATCTACATTAAAATGAAGATACTGTTTTTGAGATTACCCTTGCAATACTTCCATTACTTATCATTAATTTTAAGGTATCCATTAGAATTCAAGACATATATATTTATCTCAACTCAAGTCATTACAATTTAGCTCATTCAAAATGAGACAATATATTAGATTCAAGAATATTATAACCTATGTATGAAACACTAGGGTTATACATCTATTTTGTTGGTCCTTGTACACAATTATATGAACTTAATAACTCTAGTCCATTAATCATATATAACGCATAATGTTGTTCACTACAATAGTCCAATAATTTATCTAAATTATTTGGTCTTCCTATCACATAAGGCTAATGAGCTATCATGTGGGCCATCCAGTACACATGGCGTCATATTAGAGAGGCCATGTATGACCATGTCTACAACCACCCATCCACCTTCACACTTTCTATCTACTAGGCACAAATTTGGAAGCTGGGATTTGATGGGTTAATCTAATGTTGGAGTGTCATCAAGGGTTCTCAAAGGTTGAAGATCCCTAACAAATGACTCATTTTATTTTTTTGTTTTCTTCCAGAGCATTGGTTGACTCTGCTATACACAAAAGGGTTTTCTCAACACCTTGATTTTCTCTTATAGGTGTTATGCTTGTTATTACCAGGCATTGTTATTCTTGCATAGAAAAAGGGTTTACATGTTGTTCAATTTAGAAAACAATAAATGGTTTGTTGCATCTAGTCCTTTATTATTTTTATATCATAACTCATATTTCCCCTTGTATTTGTTGACTACTTATCCATGTGTTTTCTATGGGAATTTGCAGGAGTAAAGGGATTTATTTTAGAAGGAGGTCGAGATTTTCTTTATGATGGTTGAATATAGGCATTAAGCCTTCACCCACATCACTTCAAGGTTATTTTAGTCTGTGATTATCATTCCCTTTACTTCATTCAACATATAATTCATTAAGGGTTTCCATAACACTTATAGCTCAGTATGTGCTAGAAAAGGTGCGACCATGATTTTAGTCTCCCATTTCAAAGGTTATGGGTTCAAAAAAACCTTGTGTTAATCTCAATCTCACTTCTATTTAATAGTTTTCTTATAGAGTATAAGTTACCTTTTGACCTAGGGTTTTATCCTCGAAACCCTAAGGTATTGTTACAGAAACTATGTATACACTAGTTATGGTCGTAAGATGTAGGTATAAAATATTATCTTATTTCCCTTTCAATTGTTTCCACTCCTATAGGGTTTTGTTCTCAGTATCTCTCAAATAATGAGCATTCATTATGCAGGGTTATCACCCTTACCCTAGGGTTTTTAATTATCAAATTCTAGTTATGTTATTGTTTTACTCTGAAAAATGATTATGTCAAGTCTTGTGACTCACAATTTTGGTGTGCAACTTACTAGTCTAGTCTCTAGTTCTTTACCCTTGAACTGTAATTAATTATTTTCTCCAAGATATTATACTAACTTTATTTTTGTGCTAGACTATACAGAGTGCTAGCACTAGAAGAAATGCATGCAACTTTTCCATGTATATAAATTTTGGTTTCTTTCTTTATTATATAGACTCATTCACGTTTATACTTATTTCCATGCTCTCTTGTTCTTGATTTTTAATTCCATATCTAGTCTCTACTATAGGTATGGTTTCGATGTGATGCATTCACACATGGCCTTAACATCTTTGGTGATTCTCTTCAACAATCCAGAATAGATTGAATTTATTTTCTTCTTATAAGTCATTTGTTTTAGCTTAACGAATACCTATCACATATATGCTTGAGACATATTTTTTATGTTTCCTCAATAGAGATATGATGCCGACACCTTTTTAGTTATATTATCTTGAACGAATACTTTCTCTCCCCTTGGAGGGTTTCTAGGCTCGATGGCCAATATGTTTCTTGTAATCTATTTAAAAGGATAAAATCGTGTTTACTTATAGTTTTCTAAAGCTATCAGGTCCTTGTAACAATTTCACTTTGTATATAATGTCTTTATATGCTATACAATATTTACATTTATACCTTCTTAGTGGATTTTCTTACACTATATCTCTAAATGCAAATTTTGTTTTAATGTTGTTATATATTATCCATTGTTACTCTCCCTAGAGTTTCTCATTTGTACTAGCTTATAGTCGTGCTAAGAAATTGAACAATAACGTATTGTTAAGGCTAAATATGAGTTCCATATCTAACATGGGTTCTTCTCCTTCAATTTATTTTTTGTATAGAACACATCTCTTCTCCTAAATCTAATAGAGTTAAAGGACTGTCTTGTCCTAAATTTGTATTGTCTCAACATTAACCTTGCTTTAAATTCTTTACTTGCTAACTTAACTTTCAATACCATCAATTAACAATTGTAATTTATGCTTCCAATAACCCTATATTAATTCCTCACAGTTCTTGCAGAGTTGTCTTTAGTTATTATATCCTAGTTACTTCATTATGATAGTAACTAGAATTCAAAAATTAGACCTGAGTTTTCATATAATTTATTTACATTTATAACCAACTTTGGGTTATAATCTAGGTTATGGATTAAAAAATTCACCTACAGTGCCCACTTTACATTAATACTTCATAGTATATCCAAGGGATTACAACGTAATATCTATATACATATTTTACTACCATTAGAGTATTATTCCACTCTCCTATAAGTATCTTTACATTTGTATGATAGTTTCACTTAAACTACACTTATTATTTTTATTTTTATGCATCCCCTGAATTGATCATTCAAAAATTTAATATTTATTTCCTCATAATATTGTTTTACATGACCATCTAGTGTAAGAATAAGATTAAAGAGTATACTAAATATATCCTCTCCAACTTAATAGAAATTTTCCAATCAATGTCACAAACATAATATTGTCTCTCAATTAATTCATAAGAATACTATATTTTGACCATGTTTCCTTATCTAAAATGATTGACTGTATTCCTCTACAAGGATTCTCAACAATCGTCCATTTAATTATGTTCCAACTCACTCCTATGGAGGAAGTCTTACTTTAGTTATTTCAATCTCAATTCATACTTATGATGTATGCATTAAACCTTGAAATTTAACCTTATTATTCTTTATATTAGATGCTCTAAGAGTCTAATTATCTACTTTTTCCTTCTCAATGATAAGTTAGTATCCCCTCCAAATCTCTGAATATAAATATGTGGGTTATATATATGTATATAGTCTCATGTGTATATTTTCATATAATCATATAGATTATTCTAAGTTAACGTGTAACCATGTTGAATAACTATAATCAATGTAACAATTATGCTTGTGATAATCATTATATCTACGCATGAAAAGTTCCGTTCATGGAAATTTATTTTATCTAACCATCATAAAAGTTATTTATATAATTCAACAATTTCAACATAACTCATTAATAATAATAATAACATTGACAAATACACAATTCAACATGTAATCATAAAATCACAATCATCTAATCGTACCATGCTTCTTGGGAATACTTAGGGAGATAACATGTTCCTCCCAACCAACGAATTGCGGCCAACAATTCCCCAAATCTCATACTTCTTGTGTTCAATAATCAACAACCTTCTCTCCATTCCTTAGTGGTTTTCTTTTAGATTTTCCTAGCAATTTTTTCCTTCGCAACACCCCGTTTTTAGCGTCTCCACCCCATCATTACCTAGGATTTTTGTTTCAAATAATAAAAAGTATTTATTTTCTTTTAAATCATGCCTATGTTTCCTATTGTGATTTTCTTCTTGTTTTTACCCAACTTACCAATTCTCTCTAGCTAAGTATTTAGCATAATATTTCTCTCCCATTATGATATCTAAAATTGGTAGTTTTCTCATAGGATTTTTAGGAGAATATGTGAAAAGGTCCACTATTTGGACTTGAACACTAAACAAATTTTCTAGAATAGGAAGAAGTCTTTATTACTGATGTGCACTTTCCTGATTTTACCCAACAAACTCATATATTAATCAAATAAATTTTAATTACATAACCAAGTAATTTCAATACTGGCTTCCATAGCCAATAATTTCAAACAATAATTCAATGATATAAAGATATTTATGTCTTCAAAAAGAAAAATGTAGTGGTCTAACATCTAAAAATGGGAACCAAAAAACAAAAAGGTAAGTTTCCTTTTAAATGTTTCGAAGTCAGATAAGTCATTATGCTAAGAGATCTCCTTTTAATGAAAAGAAAAACTTACAAAATACAATTATTTTTTCCAAAGAAGACAACAAATTTTCAGATGAAAGTGATACAAGAACCAGATGCAAGAAAATTTATCTTCGTAACCCAAGAAAATTAAGCTAATGATCACGATGATGAATAGGTCAGTGATTCAGATGATGAAGAACCAAATATGAGAATAGATTTATTTTGGGGACTCATAAAAGATTTAGAGTTCAAAAAAGAGGATGAAGATATTAAGGAGAAATTGAAGAATAGTGAAAAGGAAAATTACTTTCTTAGAAATAAAAAATAGAGAATTGGAAATCGTGCTTGAAAAGCGCAATGAAGAAATTATCTCCTAAGAGGTCCAAATTGAAGAAGAAACTAGAATTGAGGAAGTAATAAAGTCTCAAATGATGAAGAAAGAAGAAGATTGTGAGAAGATGGAAGAGGAAATTATGACATTAGGAAGTAAAGTTGATAAACTCAAAATGAACTTAAACAACTCACTAGTATTGGATAATATTCTTAATTGTAAAAGATCATTAGACAATAAAATAGGCCTTAGTTGTACTAGTGCATCTTCAAGTAATGAGGACAAAATCTCTAAGGAAGAAATTAAAGTAAGTCATGTTGATGATTAAAAGAACACCCATCAAGAATGGATTTAACCTCCTCTAAGCAAAACATCTTCAAAAGATCATGTATGAAAACATTTTTCTTGGTCATCATTACTCTTACAAAAATTTTGGGCATAAAGCAATTAATTGTAAAATAAATACAGGATACAATTATGTAAAAATCATAAACAATTATTGAAGCACTAATGAATCAAAGCATTTTATATAGGATCATTTAGCACTCCTATAGACTTGATGCTCTTGTATGGCCTTGGGCAACCTTTTCCCATTCAAACTTGATCCTATATTAAAAAATACTATTTTAAATTATATACACAACTATTCCCATTCAAAATTGCATACAGGCATAGGTTATATAACTGCATACCCGCGTATACCTTTTTAAATATAAAAAAATAAATAATATGCTACTTTTCGGGTGGGATTCACGGGTTTTACCGAGAGCCCGCCTACAGGAGCCTATAGCACAACTAAATTAACTAATTTCAGGTGGTATATATACACACCTTCGGTAGGCCTAAAATACATAAGAGAAGGGCTATCGACATTATACCCATTTTTCTCTCATATAAAGTTTGATTTTCCCATGCCTCATGCACTCCCAGAATCTATGGAAACCCTTGTTTCCTTTGCAGAGATGTTCAACATCTTTATAGCATCTCCTTTAATTTGTTAGAGAGGTTGTCTTCATGGCTCAGGCTGGACGGATCTGGACAAAGGCTTCATCGGTGCTTTGGCTTGGATAAGGTTGTACCTTTCCTGTACCAATTGTTGATTATCAATAAAGAAGCTCATGTCTTGTTGTTGATATGTTATTGTTTCATGAGTAGAAATTTATATATTTCTATATGATGATCTAAGATATATATTATGTATGCACATTGAATTATATATCATGTGTATGCTTCTCTGAATTGACTTCCAGACCTACTCGATTCTAGAGGAAGCAGAGGGTTTGGACCCTACGAGAAGATCATCAAACATAGGACCTCCGGGTAAGTTTCCAAGTCGACATTTAATAATTCACAGTTTTGGCATGATTGCTTGACTGCTTCTTATCGATTTTCATGTTCTTCTCTCTTGAGGTTGTCAACCCTTACCTTAGGGAAATTTTATGGTCAACATAATTGGTGACTCCATTGGGGAATACCATCAAGTATTTCCTAGAAGGGTTGCAATTCTTTGATATGGGTTTTGGTATGTTGTTTGTTGATTTTTCTAGCCTTCTTGATTCTTAGGCAATATGGTCATTCAGCCTCATCTTTTGGATCAAGACTATATTTTTATTTTTCTCTATTTTTCCATTTATATGCCCTTCTGGTTGTATATAGAAGCATACATACGTGTTTTATTCCTAAGGAACCCACGCATACACTAGTTTCTTTAGAAACCATCATTTACATACATATTTTTGGAGTTACACAATCATGTACAGATTGAGAAAACTGATTTTTTTCATTTTTGTCTTTTGTTGGGGGTTTGGCCATATTTGCTTGTGTCTTTCTTGTTTGAATGAGGCTTGAAATCATATTTTTATCAGCTATTGTCGATTTCTTCCATCGCTTTGGTGAAAATTCTATGTCAACCTAGGGTTTGTTGTTTTTAAAGCCTTTTATAATTAAAGTTGGGTTTCAAACTTTCTGTGGGAAGTGTATGATTGTTCTGTGTTGTTGGGACAGTTGGTTTATCTTGCAACTTGTTCATTACCAAGTTTTCTTGATTGCTTCTTTTACATTCTTGAATTTGGCTTATTTTTTTCTTTTCATTAGTTTTTTGAGGAAAGTGTTTGTAATTCTTGGTAAGCGAGAAATTTCAGTTCTCAGAAATCTTCTTGATTTCCAGAATTCCTTGTATCTTCCTGACCAAATCACTTGATTTGTTTTTGTCTCTTATTCACATTAGTATTTTATTTTTTTGGATTATTATTGGCTAGTGAGATTTCAGCCTCTTTGTTGTTGTTGTTCTTAACTTTGATACTTGCTTTCTCTTTCTAAAACTTGTAGTCTTTAAATCTTTTGAAGAAAAAGAAAAAAAAAATTCTTTTGGTTTCTTTTCTTTGGTTTTTTAATTTTTGAGTCTTTTACAAATATGTGAATTCTTACTTTAGGGCTAAAAGTATTTTTTCATTAGAAGTGTTTCTTTCTTGGGATTTTCTTCTTATTGCTTGATTAATGGGATTTTGCCTTTGACTTCATCTTTGCTTGTTTCTGAGCTTTAATTGAATCTTGTATTTAGATTTTAGTGTGCATTAGGGTAAGTTGAATTGTAGACATGATTTAGTTTTTTCATTTGGTGTTGAATATGTGAATGCCTAAAAAGAAAAAGTAAAATAGTTTTGATTTCTTAGCTTTCTCGTAAAACCCGTGTAGAAATCTCTTTCATGGAAGAAAAAGAAGTGTTGCATTTGCATGTAGCCTACATTCTCTAATGATTTCATTTGTGTCATAAAATCATCACTTGCAATTGCACTACATGTTTTCCTAAATAACAACCACTTAAAATAAGCGCTTAATTAAAATGAACTAAAAATTTTACTTTTTCATAGAAGCATCAACTAGTCTAGGACATTAGGGCCTTGGAATAAGTGTGTGGAGAGTAAATTGTCCAAGGCCCCTTGAAATATAAGTATAGAAGTTTACTAAAGAGTGGGAATAAAGTCCCATTAAGCTGTTCGAGAAAGTTATTATAACACATGAGTTAAGCACGAGCACGCGTGAAGATAAGGAAAGAGAAATACCCCCTCTCCTACTTATTCGATCACATTCCCACAATTGTTCTGCTCGAATTTTGATCACAAATTGATGACCTTAGTTTCCTTTCCTAGGCAACACATAGTTGACTGTAAGAGGAATACCCATGGTACCTGAGGCAGGCGTTGCATCACTTTCATATTACTTCTGGAGGGTGCCCTTGTGAAGCTTGGGTACTTGCACTAGCAAAGGCTATTGTCTAGAGGCTAGCATAGTGTATTCTGATATCTTCATTGATAGGCTTGGTCCCTCATCATCTGAAACTACCTTTGGTAGATCCTTACCTTCACTTTCTTGTATTTTGGTGTCTGGTCCTAATCACCCAGAGAAAAAATACCTAAAAGTTCTTTAATTGGTTGTATGTTTAGGATCGTTTTAGTGAGTGCTCTGTGGTCCTATATTTCCATACGTTTTTTGAGTATTTAAATTCTCTTAATATATAAAAGTGGTTGACCGATCAGTTTGTCAATCTAGAAGGCTTCACGGGATTTCACCTACGAGTGTTTAGCTTTCACCTAGAAGGCATAGGAGTACTTTTGTTGGTGATTTTGAACCAGTATTAGCGAATGCACTAGAGACAGATCCTTCTCCAAGGGCTCTCATTTTATAGGGTGAACCTAGTCTAGTCCATAATATGGAAGGTAATGTTTCAGTGCTTTCTAGAGTACTCTTCCAGTCGAAAGACGAAGTAGAAATTGAGGAGGTTTCAAAGCCTCCAAAGACTCCTATAGAACCTCTTCCTTCTCATCTTCCTTACATTTTTTCATACATGGGTACTCCAACTCATAGGCCATATAGCTCTATTCGCTCTCCTTCTTTCTTCTCAATGACCAATCTTAGTGGATCTGCTGATACTACTAATATACATACTCCTTCCTCAATTGTAGGAGGCGGATCTATTCCTATATCTACTATTGCACCTAGTACAGTAGTTGTTGGTTCTACCTCCATCTCGATTCTAAGTGGGGGCACCCAACCTTTAGCTCCTTTCACGAGAGCTTATCCTTTCAAGATGCCATCTAATTAGATTCCCTCTATATATTCTACTTTACCCTTTGATGCTTCTACATATATGACTTAGATGCCTACTAGTTTAGTGCCTTTTCAATTTGGAAGTGGACATGTTCCTCCTTCCAATCCATCATTGTACATAGGATCAATGCCTTTCTCTAGCCATGTTCAAAATATTAATCCTTTTCAAGGAAATCAGGGCTTGGTAAATCCTTCTATGAGTGGTTTTTGGGTGGGAATTTTTCCCATTTATTTGGTCAACAAGGGAGTATGGCCTTCCCTACTGCTAGTACTTCTCAAGTTTTTCCTCCTTTAGCTAGTGCATAGAATCCTTATCGGGGACTTTCCCCTTCATATAATGTTCCGCTAGGAGGAAGTCTTCCTATGGAAAGTAACCCTATAGTAGGGGGTGGATACGCTCCATATACGCCTAGAATACAAGGTTTCCCTTGTGGTTCAGGTATTTCTATGAGTAATTCTTAGCAACCTGGTGCCACCCCAAATCCAAGATACTCTTTTTCTAACATTGGAAATTCCACTTAGAATTCTCCTAGTTCTCCATGCTTACCATTCCTAACAACACTAAATTTGCTAGATCTTTCAAAATTAATAAATGATCTGATCTGGTATAACCCATCTTGACCTCCAGTCCCTACTAAAATTTAGTTCGATATTCCTAAATTTGAATGGAATTCTACTAAGGATCTGGCCAACCATATAACCACTTTCCATTTGTGGTGCTCCTCTAACTCCCCGATTCAATTAGGTTGAGATTATTCCAACACACTTTAACAGGAAATGTGGATAAATGGTACATTGAGTTAAGGGAGGGTACATTTGCTATGTTTGTTGATTTAGCCACAATATTTCTAAACCATTTTCAGTTTTTTGTCTGTTATGATGTCAAAACTGAACTTTTGGGAAATTTAGAGCCGGACAAGGCTACTCATATTTTTGACCACATCCAAGAGTGGCGTAGAAGGAAGAGAATGATCAAGGCCTATATCCCTAATGGATTCATTTGGAAGAATTTTTGAAAACATTCCAACTGGATATTTCTAAGGATGTGTCACTTTCCTTGGTGTTCACTAAAGAACAGGCTATCGAGGGTTATTTATAAGATTTTTCCTGATGCTCCTAGGTCTAAAATCGACCTCGCCAAACTGAAAGTGGGTCCCCATGCCGACGATGTTATAGGATCCATTGATAACAATGTAGATAGTTTATTGAATCAATTACAACAATTGTCCTTACAATTTTCTTCTACAACACAAGCTACACTGTCTATGTTTGCTCCTTCTCAAACTTTAGGAATTAACATTGTCCAGTCCTTGAATCCCAAAAGAAATCAACAATGCGATGGGAAGAAGAAGGGACATGGGAAGAAAAAAGATAAGGGAGGGAAGGGAAATGCTAATAAACCCAGTGATGACACTGGTGAGGGAAAAAAATAATCTAAGAAGAAGGTTAAGTTCCCATGTAAGTTATGCGTGGGGATCGCCTTATCTATATTTGCCCCAATATTCAGGATGCTCAACACTTGTTAGGTCAACAAGGTTCTTCTAGTTCTCGGGTTGTGCTTTCAAACTCTTTTCCCGAAGGTAAACAATTATTTGCTAGCACAAATGCTAATACTAGAACCCCTGCAGGGGGCAACCAAGATGGGGAAGCTACATCGAATGTATATATGGTTAAGTCTCACATTGATATTTCAATGAGAGCTCATGATTATGGAGAGGTTAAACCTTTTAAAGCTAAATATTCTTCTGATACCTTAGAACCTCTACATATTTAGAGGCCCACAGTAGAGCATATACCTCACGAATGCAAGGGTTGCTCAAAACTACTCTATTGTCAAAGATTTAGCTCAGAGCCCCTGTGCCATGTCAGTGTTAGAGGTAATCGAATCATGTCCTATACAGAGGAGTGATTTTCTCACTCTGATCGGAGAAGTAGACCCAAACAATTCTATGGTAGTCACATTTGATATGTCCAATGTTAATAATAGACTCCCTCATCACATGGCTTTCCCAATTAAATCTACATATCGGAAGAAGACCATCTTTCGAACTATAGCTGATGAAGGGGCTTCCACATGCGTCGTGTTTATGTCATGTTAGAAGGCTATTAGGTCACCTGATGTTGTTCCCTCTCCTACTCTCTTAACTACATTCAATGATCATTCTCATAGGCCTCATGAAATTTTTCCTTCCTTCCCTATTTGTGTAGGGGGCAAGGTCACTAATATGGAAGTAGAGATAGTAGATGTTAATCTTGATTACACTCCTTTTTTGGATCACAACTGGGTTTACGTGATGGATGTCATTGTCTCATCTTTATTGTGCACCCTATTCTTCCCCCATGAAGGGATAATTGTTATGCTTGATCAGTTAGCTTATTCTCCTAATGATCCCAATGCATCTATTGACTCCACTGTTCCCTTGGTAAAGAATACCAAACAACCTGTTGAGAATCTAGGAGTTGGAGTGTATTATTTGTTGATGGGAACTTTTGATCTTCCATTTCCTGTTTCTCATGTTAATTCCATTTCATATTCTAAGGTCGTTCATAGACATGGTTCTTTTTGAACTCATTAATTTTCTGATCCTTGGCCCTTTCCCCACCCGACTGCCACATTAAAAGAGAGGCAAGTAGGTGGAATTTCTTATCCAATATCTGTAGCGGCAATTGTGTATCAATCTATTATGGATTCTATAGTTTCTGATCCCATACCTCTCCCATTGAGGATCAGGATGGGGATGTGGCTCCAGTATGGACAGTTTATTCTAATTCGGCTATGGATTTCCTTGATATTGTTTTACCATCCAATGGGGAAATCCTAGAAGCAATGAATGGTGTAGAAAGACCATGTGATGACTTGCATCATTGGTCCTATTTTTTCCCTAACATGCATGAGGTTGAATCAAACTTGTCTAGTCCCTCTTTTAGTGTAAATGTTCACAACCCTTTAGCTCCATCACATATTTATGCAGAAGGTAACATGTCTATTATTTCAGAAACCATTCTGGTGAACATTTCCATGAACCCCAATGTCATAGAGAATATCATCATTGGAGCTGAGTGTTCCCCTAAAGAAATAAAAATCTATATCGATCTCTTTAAAGAGTTTTGAGATGTATTTGCTTGGTGTTATGAAGAAATGCCTGGAATCGATCCTTCGATAGTTCAGCATGAGATCAATATATATGAAGATGAAAAGCTTGTACATAAAACTATTTGACCAGTTAATTTTAGGAAAGTTGCAACTATTAAGGCTGAGGTAGAGAAGCTCCTTAAGGCAGGTTTCATCTACCCTGTTCCTTTGACTGAATGGGTTTCAAATCCAATCCCTGTTCATAAAAAGAAAGGAACAACTTGTGTGTGCATCACTTTTAGGGATTTGAATAAAGCTTGTCCTAAAGATAATTTCCCCACTCCGTTTATTGATCATATCATCAATGAGTGTGCTAGAAATGAAATATTTTCCTTCATAAATGAATTCTATGGATATAATCAAATAAAAATTCATCCTAAGGACCAACATAAGACAACGTATATTTCCCCTGGGGTACATTTTCATACAAGAGAATTTTGAATTTCATGTACCCCTCTTAGGTTCATTCCATAGATAACTTGGAAATGGATTTTTCTTGTACTTATATTAAGAATGTCATTATAAGCATATTCATCCTGAGCCAAAATTTGATCCCACTATTTGGGATGGTCTCTAATTAGGTTGCGCAAAATGTTGCGAAGGCTTCTATTCGCCACTTTAGTCTGGCCATCAGTTTGTGGGTAATAAGCCAAGCCAAATTGGAACTCTTTATGCGGTTTAGGAAACCCCAAAATAGAATCATTTCTCATTGAATCCCAAGAACTCTTTGGAATTGGCAATGGGGTATACACTCATGTGCTCTGACTTCTTTCTTTTGCATACTAACAATATCTTGACTTCACCACAAATTTCTGCACATCAAATATTAACTGGCCAATAATAATGTTGTTTCAACAGATGATAAGTCTTTTCTTGCATAAAATGTCCTCCAAGGCCTCCACTATGTTTTTCCTTGATCAATTTCTCCCTCATGGGACAGCTTGGAATGCACAACTGATTATTTTTAAAAGGTAGTCCATCTTGAAGCATATAATCAATCCATGGACTTCTATCTTGGGAAACTAGACTCCTACAAACTTCATAGGCATTCTTAAAATCTAGATCATTTTCATACAACTCCTTTATGAAATCAAACCCCAACACCTGGATCTAACTTTGTTGTAACAAAAGTTGTCTCCTACTCAAAGCATCTGCAATTTTGTTAAATTAACCACTAATGTTATTTTAAAAAAATGTAAAAATCTGCGAATACTCAAGCCATTTAATATGTTTATGGTTCAGTTTTGGTCGCTGCATAATATATTGAAGAGCATGATTGTTAGTGTATAAAATAAATTATTTATATAACAAACAATGCCTCCATTTCTTTAGGGCCTGAACCACTGCATAAAATACTTCATCATAGGCTTTGTAGTTTCTCCTAGTTGCTCCATGATGCATACAGACAGGCATATTCATGATATGAAGACTTCATGGATGTGTATCAATAATTGCAGAGTCACATTCATATGCATGATGATGACAAAACCATTGACTACCATCTCTAGGGCGAGTTACTCTATAATATGGACAAGATATGTGTTCCTAAAGGTGAGCAACTTCAACTGATTAGAGAGGCTCACACATCCAAGGTTGCAAGGCACTTTGGTGTAGGGCAGACCGTGGATAGCTTGCCAAGGTATGTGTATTGGCATAAGATGCAAGTGCAGGTAGATAAATTCATAAGAGGATGCATTCTTTATTGTACCAACAAGCCTAGCAATAGGAAACAAGGTCTATATCATCCCTTACGTATACCTACTCGTCCTTCGAAAAGCATTTCATTGTCGTTATCATTGTTGACTACTTTACTAAGTGGGCCGAAGCGATGGCTACATTCAATAATACTGGTGAAACGACTTCATACTTTTTGTTCAACCATGTGACTTCTATGTTTGGTGTTTTGCAAGCAATTGTAACGGATCACGGGAAGCACTTTCAGAATCATATGATGACCGAATTTGTTGCCAAATTGGGACTTTCAAGTGAAAATTCCACTCCCTATTATCCTCAGACTAACAGACAAGTTGAGGTGATTAACCAAATTCTTAAGAGTATGCTTCAACATACTATAGGGATCCACAAATCAAACTGACACTTGCATCTCTTTGCTGCCTTGTGGCATATCGAACCTTAGTTAGGACTACTACTAGATTCACACTCTTCAAGTTGGTGTATGGTCTAGAAGCGATCCTCCCTATCAAATGCGAAATTCCATTGCTGAAACTAGCTATTGAACTTCTTCCTACTACTTCCGCAGAGGAGGAGCATCTTTTACATCTAACTTGTTTGGATGAAACCTAGTGTGATGTCGTGTTATCCAATGAAGCCCATAAAAGACACATCATAGCGCAATGTGACAAAACTGTCAACCTAGAATCTTCTCAGAAGGCGATCTGGTTCTATTATATGACCAAGAGGCTAACAAGTTAGGTCGAGGAAAGTTCTAGCCTATGTGGTTGAGCCCATACATTGTCAAGAAATTCCTTGCAAAAGGGGCTTATTTTGTAGTACATCTCGATGGAGTTCCACTGGTACAGCCTAGAAATGGGTTGTACCTCAAAAAATATTATGCTTGATCCCGTGCATGGTACACTATGTACATATTGTCCATAGGTGTGTTGAATGTGTTTGCAGTGTGTTTTTCAAAGTTTTCCATGGTTTATGTTGATTCTATTTACTTTTGGATTATAGATTTCAACCTTTCGAACTGCATATTGGTTATGTCAATGGTGTTAGACGTAGTACTCGAAACCTATTGATACAGGAGGGTAATGGTGGCTACCTGCCTATTCCACTTGGATCCCCAATACTGTCTCTTTTAGTTTTTTTGTTTCCTTAATTGTAGCACAATTTACTATTTTTTGTAGTTTTTCAGGTCCTGAACTTCCAAAGTCGTTTTGAGGCACCAAACAACGTCTTTAGGGAAAAAGGAGAGACCGAAAACATCATAAATTGGCTTGCCTATTTGTTTTTGGACTTCTCTTCGAGATCTTAGAAATGAGGTATTATGATAGCCAAACGGAGAGCGTATGCCAAAGTTACAACCTCGGGAAGTTGATGCACCAATTTACCCAAACAGGCCCCACAGTTTTGGTGCTTCATCTCCTAGGGTTAGGTTTTTGGATGTTTAGGGTTTTCCATTGTTTCTCAATAATAAATAGGCTTTTGAGCCTCATTGTAACACAGTTCAGAGGCATGTAGCTTCCACATCTCTTCTTAGAGATAAGCTACCATCACCCGAGCTATCTTATTTCCATTCTATTTGTAAACATAGTTCAGTGTTTTTCTATTAAGTATTTTTCTATTAATGAAATGAAGTGTTTTTCTACTACATCTCTGTATTTATGATTATATATGTAAGTTGTTTGATTCTTGTTTAAGTTTAGATCAGTGGTATCAGAGCGGTCTATTATTTCTCTATTTTTATTTACATGTCCCTAACGAGGTCAGGGTATAAGGAGTTAGGGCTTGATCTGGTTGAATCGTTGCAAGATCAACCTCGCAAAACCCAATGACCTCCCATGGCGGAAAGACGAGGGGGTAGGAGATCCTTTCAAAATGTTGTTGGGTGTGGAGCCTGATTATCTTCTATATTCAAAAGTACCGCCACATTGGACCCCAGTTCAAAATGGGGGTGGCAACGCCACCCGTAAAATATTCACTGCAGGGGGGGTCCAGGGGGGGCAGCTGCGACCTTTGGGAGCCCCCCCGTTGGCGAGGGGTTTCGGGGGCAGTGCCCTCGAAGCTAAAAACAACTGTAAAATTTCCTTGTAAAAGTATAGTAATTTCTAGTCAATCTGGGCCGTTCATTAGGCGGATGATCTGACGGTAGAACTTATGTTTAGTTTAGGTTTTTTT
>APFE030454595.1:52995-65292 GCA_000404065.3 Pinus taeda | reverse complement strand
ATATCTGTGTCTCTCTTGTTTTGTGCGTTTTCTGTGTTTATATTTCTGCATTATTTCATGTGTTCCATTGCTCCGTAATATATAATTTTCTAACAAATGTTGCTCGAGGAAGCCCTCGAGTGACAGAGGGATGTGATGATGGATAACTTTGCCCAGATCCTTCGATGGCTACCCACAAGCAATGCATCTCCATCCAGCAGCCACTCTGGAGGCGCCACTCCTTTTAAGGTACATGTTAATTTCAGTATTCCCATATTTGAAGGCTTAATAGATGCAGACGTCGTAGATAAATGGTTAAATATGTTGGAAGGAAATTTTTCAGTTCATGACTTTTCCAATCAGGAAAATACTATTTCTGCACTTCTTAAAGTCACCCCACATGTCAAGGACTGGTAGGAAACCTACTGTGAACAAAAGGATGAGAGTGAACCCTCATTATTTTCAGTCGCACCTGTTGGGGCAAAGTGATTGCCTGTCATTTAGCTTGTCAACCCGAGGATTTCATAAACTTGTGAAGCATGCGTGCACTATATGTGCTAGAAATTGTCTTTCAGTTTAGATCAATCTAACTACAAAATAATGAAAACTAGTTCTTATAATCTATGAAATCAAATAATGAAAATGAAATTCAACTAACCTGTGAAATCAAAAACAACTAATGTATGCTTAGTTACTCCAACGTTTAATTATGAAGTGTTACCTTCTTGAGATGATGTGTAAGCAACTATTTATACTTTAACTTCTAATGTCCTAGAAAAGCAAGTAAAGTGTGCAGAAAATAACTCAGTAATTGCAATGTATCAAAATATTCAACATTCAATCTTGAAATATGAATTAAATCAATTTCTTAGAATGATCTTTAGGAATATCAGTTAATGCAATTAAATGAGGATCTTAAAAGCAAATATAAAAGCACGAAAAAGTAAAGCTCAATGATTGCATAGGTTGAACATTCAATCACCCAATTTGAAGTCACCTTCTTGGCCTAATACTTTATTCAAGTATACAATGAATTGATGGTTTGATCTAAGAAAGTAAATAACAGAACATGAAAGGAAACTAAATAACTATGAGCCATTGCCTTAAACTTAATCCAATTAGAAAATACATAAATCTTCCATATTGAAATGTTTTTAGAAAAGCAAAGATTACATAGTCATTCTAAAACTAATACTAAGAAAGCAAATGAACTTTAATCTATAAAAGCAATTAAATCTCACAATCATTAGATGGCCATTCCAATGGTATATGGGGATGGCAAGTGAAGAAGCTCCAAATGCAAGCAAAACTAAATCTTAAAATCTCCAAATATAAGCTCCAAATTCTCTATTAAAAACATGAGCATTTCTCCAACTTTACACATGCCTTTCAAAGGAGAAGGCTCTCCTATTTATACAAAAACATAAGAAGCTACCCTATTTAATGAAGATCCACTAAAATCTCATATATTTACAACCAAATAGCTCATAATGAGACACATATCTCCTAAGTGTCTCATATAGTTCTAATCCAAATAAGAAATGATGAGACACCTCATAGAGTTACAATCCAAATAGGACGCATATCCTTCTTTGACCTTTATCCAAATATCCTTTGAAGGGAATTCGAATTTGAGCATTGGAGGCCACATAAGGGTGCCTTGGAAGCTTCCAAATGACCTACACATGTCATGAAACTCAAGCTACATATATAGATACATGAAACCATGTTAATCTAGTTTTTAATCATAAATTCACTTTAAACACATAAAATAAATAACTTTGGTAAATAAGGATCCTAACCCATATATTTATGAAAATGGTGGCTAATGAAAGATTATATGGTTATGGAGTTGCGACATGTGAGTGAAATGGTGGCAATAAAGGTGAAAGTGGATGTCATTTTAAAGACATTTTGGAGGCCCAACCGCACCCACTTGGGATTCTTTCCGAGACGCCATCAAGGAACAATATTACCTTGTCGGGAGCTATGAAGATAAATACATAAAGTGGACCAAGCTCTGGCAGGGAAGGGACCAAGATGTGTCGAAGTTCAAAAATGTTTTCCATACCCTTTGCATGAAGCTGGGTATCAAGGATACTGAGTGGAATTTGGTGCTCAAGTACCGCGACTTTATACACAATTATATCTAGGACGAGATGGAGTTTCTAGACATTTCCTTGCTCATCATAGCATACCAATACACTGTCAAGATTGAGCAGAGTTTGAACAAAAGAAGCGGGAATTTGGATCTGTGAATCCAAAGCAAGGAGAAGGCGCCCCCCAACCATAGAACAAACAACCAAGCTAAGGCGAGGTTACCCAAGACAGCCCGCCGAGGCTGCAAGCAAATAAAAACACCACGAAGACAAAGAAGGACACAGGAAAACAGTGTGAATTCCATAAGAGCTCCACTCACAATACAAGTGAGTGTCGGGCCAAGTAGTCACTGGTGGCCGAGTTGAAGGCTTTTGAATTATATGCATGTTTCAACTCTGAATAAGAACCTAATAAGGTAACTGATAAAGGGAAGCAGATCACTGATGTGGAGCCCAATGCCACCGTGGCCACCACTAGGATCCAAAAGATTGAACCTGAAGATCTAGAGGAGGGGGGACACCTCTTCTGCTCACAGATGTGGGTGAAGGGTTCTCCACTGCAGTTCATTGTTGACAACGGGAGCCAAAAGAACCTCATTTCAGCAAAGGTCATGAAGCGATTGGGCCTAAAGACGACAACACATCCATAGCCATACACCATCGGGTGGCTTCACCAAGGACGAGATTTTTGCATCAGCCAGCAGTCTCGCCTTCCCTACAGCATCAAGCCCTTCACAGATGAGGTATTGTACGATGTTTCTACTCTTGAAGTTTGTGATGTATTGTTAGGACAACCATACTTGTCGAAGCGACATGTTGTATATGAGTCTAGACCTCGATTTGTGATTATTACCTAGGACAACAACTTGTATAGGATATCGGAGGTAGCCCCGCCTACCACCGTCTCTTTGATCACTGCAAAGAAATGCAATAAGATCATTTCCCAGAACAGGAAATTTGTTTTCCTTTTGATTTTCCCTCGGGGTAAGAAGAAGTTTGTGGCCACGACTTCCAAACAAGGATCCTCTGCACAACAACAACATATGGACAAGGTTTTGGAGGAGTACAGAGCTATTTTCACCTCACATACAGGGGTACCTCTCCATTGTCAGGTCAAGCACTCCATCAATTTGACCCCGAGCACGCTGCTACCCAATGGGCCAATCTATAAACAATCTATTATGGAGAATGATGAGACCAGGACACAGATTCAAGAACTATTGCAAAAAGGGAACATCAAGCCAAGCTCATCACCTTGTGGGAGCCCAATTGTATTGGTACAAAAGAAGGATGGCAATTGGAGGCTCTGTATTAAGTACCGGGTGTTGAACAAGATCTTTGTCCGGAATAGGTACCCAATCTCGCAGATTGATGACCTTCTTGACTAGCTCAAAGGGGCCAAATATTTCAGCAAGATTGACTTGAAGTCATATTATCACCAGGCGCATATCGAACCCTCTGATGTGTGGAAGCCTGCCTTCAAATCCAAGGAGGGCCTTTTTGAATGGTTTGTCATAATGTTTGGATTGACGAACGTCCCTACAACCTTCATGAGACTGATGGATGATATCTTGCGACCCTTCACCAATGCATTCATGGTGGTGTATTTAGATGACATCTTGATCTTCAACTAGAGTTGGGACAAGCATCTTCTCCATATTCGACAGGTCCTTCAAACCGTGCGGAAACACAAGTTGTGTGCTAACTTGGAGAAATGCACCTTTGGCCTGACCAAGGTTCAATATCTAGGGTACATAATTGATGAGAAGGGTGCACATGTGGACCTATCCAAGATACAAGTCATTCGGGATTAGCCAGCCCTGACCGCTCTAACAGAGCTCTGCAACTTTTTGGGTCTTGCCAACTTCTATCATAGCTTCGACTTGGGGTTCTCTCATATAACTTGGCCTTTAAGTCGAGTCACCAAGGGCGGAGCAAAAGAAAAGTTTTTTTATCTAAAACCCATCAGCAAGTGTTTTCCGAGCTCAAGAATCACCTTTGTTCTACACTAGTGCTCACATTGCCAAACCTGCAACAACCATTTGAGATTGAGACAAATGCCTCCAACTATGTTATTAGTGCGATCTTACTCAACATGGGCATCCAGTGGCTTACCACAGTGAGATAGTTTCAGACAGTCTGAAAGTACCCCACTTACGACAAAGAAATGTATTCCATTGTGCAAGCCTTTCTCCAATGGAAGCATTACATTATGGGGAAGGAAACGATCATCCACACATACCACCAACCTCTATACTTCATATAGACACAAGGGAAGTTGCAGAATGATCGCCATCAGAAATGGTCCACCTACCTGCAACAGTTCCATTTGAACATTAAGTATAAGAAGGGAAGCACCAATAATGTCATTGATTTCCTCAACCGACCACTGGTCATGGTGCTAATCACTGTGCTCGACTCATGTGGGCACAAGACATCAAGGTAGCCGCATATTTACAAAAACGATCCAAAATTCGGTAGCACATACCAAACACTCCTCCAAGGGAAGAAAGTTCCAAATTTTCACCTTCAAGATGCAATGTTACGCCACCTGGGACACATCTGTGTTCCTTCAAGTGAGCATGCCAAGATTATTTGGGAGGCACACTACAATCGGGTCGCTGGACATTTCAGAGTAGAGAAAATAGTGGCAGTATTGCAGAAGTATTTTTATTGGCCGAAACTTTGTCAGGATGTTGGGAAGTACACTATATCCTGCACCGCCTACGCCATTTCCAAATCAACCATCAAGAAGCAAGGCATGTATACTCCTCTACCTACTCCTAGTCAGCCTTGGTAATTTGTCTCCATGGATTACATGTTGGGCCTTCCTTCTATTAATCACGACAATGATTGTGTTTTCGTGGTCGTCAACAAATTCTCTAAGATGGACATCATGGCATTCTGCAAGAATAGTATCACAACAGAGGCCTCTGCTAAGATCTTCTTTGAGTGAGTGTGGGTACACTTTGGGATCCCATAGTCCATTGTCTCAGATCAGGACAACGGATTCCTTAGTGCATTTTGGTCAAGTCTCTGGTCGATGCTGGATACAAAACTTACTAATTCCATGATTTTCCATCCCCAAACTGATGGCCAAATAGAGGTTGTCAACAAGATGATCATACATATTCTACGCACGTACAACTCGAAGCATCCACACACATGGGATGAAAGCCTCCCCTATGTCCAACACAGCTAAAACAGAGCTCTCCACAGCTCAACGGGGAACAACCCCTTTCAGGTAGGGTTGGGAATTCAACCATTATGCCCCATTGATGAGGCCATACCATTTGCAGCTACTCAGGTAGATTCGGCTCATATCCAGCCCGAAGCTGACAGAGCTAACAGCTTCATTGAGCGCATTCAATACATCTGCCAGTAGGTCCATGATATATTGGATAGAGCCAATGCTAAGTACAAGAAATTCCATGATCAGCATCGAGTGTTGCACAAATTCCAAGTGGGCGACAAAGTTTGGCTACATTTGTAGAAGGAGCGTCTCGCTAGACCCCACCGCAAGCTTCGCCCACTCTGATATGGGCCATACACCATCACCAAGGTTCTAGGGGACAATGCCTTCGAGCTTACTATTCCACCGTTCCTTGGTCTGCACCCAGTGTTCAATGTAGACCGCCTTTAGCCATACTTTCTACCATTGTTGGACACATCTAACGTTGCAAAACAGCTCACACCAACAGAGCTAAACCTGGATTGCATGGAACAATCCACCACTGATCGGATCATGGACACACAGATCAAGAACACTCGCCAATAGAAGATCCATCTATATCAGGTTGTCAAAGCAGGCCAACTCCTTCACCAAGGTAAGCGGCTCACTAGGGACCAAATTCAACAGAAGTTTCCCCATCTTATGGAGGCACTCAACGCAATGGGGACCATTGCTTCTTAAGGGGGGAGGAATAATCCAGGAGGATATTGGTGGCCACCCACCTATTCCACTTGGACCCCCAACACTCTCTCTTTCAGTTTTTTAGTTTCCTTAATTGTAGCACAATTTACTATTTTTGGCAGTTTTTCAGGTCCTGAATTTCTAGAGCCGTTTTGATGCCCTAAACGACGTTTTTAGGGAAAATGGAGAGACTACAACTATCCCAAACTGGCTTTCTTATATCTTTTTGAACTTCTCTTCGATATATTTGAAATGAGGTATTATGATAGCCAAACAGAGATCGTATGCCAAAGTTACGATCCCGGGAAGTTGATGTACCAATTTACCCAAACAGGGCCTACAGTTTTGGTGCTTCATCTTCTAGGGTTACGTTTTTAGATGTTTAGGGTTTTCCATTGTTTCTCAATAATAAATAGGCCTTTAAGCCTCATTGTAACACAGTTCAGAGGCATGTAGCTGCCACATCTCTTCTCAGAGATAAGTTATCATTGCCTGAGCTATCTTATTTCCATTATGTTTGTAATCATAGTTCAACATTTTTCTGTTAATGAAATGAAGTGTTTTTATGATGTATCTCTCTATTTATGATTATATTTGTAATTTGTTGCATTCCTGTTTAAGTTTGGATCAGTGGTATCAAAGCGGTCTGTTCTTTCTCTGTTTTTCTTTGCATGTCCCCAACAAGGTGAGGGTATAAGGAGTTAGGGCTCGATCTAGTTGAACTGTTGCAAGATCAACCTCACAAAAGCCGATGACCTCCCATGGTGGAAGAAAACAAAGATGGGGGGGTAAGAGATCCTTTCAAAATGTTGCTCGAGGAAGCCCTCGAGCGATAAAGGGACACGATGATGGATAACTTTGCCTAGATCCTTTGACGACTACCCACAGGCGATGCATCTTCATCCAGCAGCCACTCTGGAGACATCACTCCTTTTAAGGTACAAGTTAACTTCGATATTCCCATATTTGAAGGCCTGATAGATGTAGACACCGTAGATAAATGGCTAAATCTATTGGAAGGATATTTTTCAGTTCATGAATTTTCCAATTGGGAAAAGATTACTTTTTCACTTCTCAAAGCCGCCTCACATGTCAAGGAATAGTGGGAAACCTATTGTGAACAAAAGGACGAGAGTGCACCCTCGTTGTTTTCAGCTGCACCCACTTGGGATTCTTTCCGAGACACCATCAAGGAACAATATTACCCTGTTGGGAGCTATGAAGATAAATACATAAAGTGGACCATGCTTTGGCAGGGAAGGGACCAAGGTGTGTCAAAGTTCACAAATATTTTCCATACCCTTCGCACGAAGCTAAGTATCAAGGATACTAAGCGGCATTTGGTGCTCAAGTACCGCAATTGTCTACACAAGTACATCCAGGTAGACATGGAGTTCCTGGACATTTCCTTGCTCGGCACAACATACCAGTACGCTGTCAAGATGTAGTAGAAGTTTAAACAGAAGAAGAAGGGCTTTGCATCTGTGAATCCAAAGCAAGGAAAAGGTGCCCCCAAACCACATAACAAAGGACCAAGCCAAGGCGGAGCTACCCAGGACAACTCGTCAAGGCTGCAAGAAAAGAAAAACACCGCGAAGATAAAGAAGGACATGGGAAAATGGTGTGAATTCCATAAAAGCTCCACTCACAATACAAGTGAGTGTCAGGCCAAGCAGTCACTAGTGGCCGAGCTGAAGGCTTTTAAATTAGACTCGTGTTCCGACACTGAATTAGAACTTGATAAGGGAACTGACAAAGGGAAGTAGATAATTGATGCAGATCCAAGTGCCACCATGGCCACCACCAAGATCCAGAAGATTGAGCCTAAAGATCCAGAGGAGGGGGTATGCCTCTTCCACTCACATATGTGGGTGAAGGGTTCTCCACTGCAGTTCATTGTCGAAATCGGGAGCCAAAAGAACCTCATGTCAGTAGAGGTCATGAAGTGATTGGGCCTAAAGACTATAGCACATCCACAACCATACACCATCGGGTGGCTTCACCAAGGACAAGATATTCATGTTAGCCAGCGGTGTCGTCTTCCCTACAACATCAAGCCCTTCACGGATGAGGTACTGTGTGATGTTTCTCCTCTTGAAGTTTGTGATGTATTGTTAGGACAATGATACTTGTGGAAGCGACATGTTTTATATGAGTCTAGACGTCGCTCTCTGATTATTACCTTGGCCAACAAGTTGTACAGGATACCGGAGGTAGCCTCGCCTACCACCATCTCTTTGATCACTGCAAAGCAATGCAGTAAGATAATTTCCCATATCAGGAAATTTGTTTTCCTTATGATTCACCCTCAGGGCAAGAAGAAGGTTGTGGCCACAGCTTCCAAGCAAGGCTCCTCTGCACAACAACAACATATGGACAAGGTTGTGGAGGAGTATAGGGATATTTTTGCCCCACCCATAGGGGTACCTCTACACTGCCAAGTCAAGCACTGCATCGATCTGACCTCGGGCGCGCCACTACCCAATGGGCCAATCTATTAGTGCTTTGTTCTGGAGAACAATGAGATTAGGAGACAGATTCAGGAACTATTGCAGAAAGGGCACATCAGGCCAAGCTCATCACCTTGTGGGAGCCCGATTGTATTGGTACAAAAGAAGGATGGGACCTAGAGGCTCTGTATTGACTACCAGACATTGTACAAGATCACTGTCCAGAATGGGTACCCAATCTTGTGGATTAATGACCTTCTTGACGAGCTTAAGTGGGGCAAATATTTCAGCAAGATTGACTTGAAGTCAGGTTATCACCAGGTGCCTATCAAACCTTTTGATGTGTGGAAGACTACCTTCAACCCAAGGAGGGCCTTTTCGAATGGTTTGTCATGCCATTCGGATTGATGAATGCCCCTGCAACCTTCATGAGACTGATGGACGACATATTGCAACCCTTCACCAATGCATTAGTGGTGGTGTATTTAGATGACATCTTGATCTTTAGCCAAAGTTGGGACGAGCACCTCCACCATATTCAACAGGTCCTTCAAACCCTATGACAACACAAGTTGTGTGCTAACTTGGAGAAATGCACCTTTGGCCTAACCCAGGTTCAATATCTGGGGTAAATAATTGATGAGAAGGGTGTACATGTGGACCCATCCAGGATACAAGTCATTCAGGATTGGCCAGCCCCGACCACTCTAGGAGAGCTCTGCAGATTTTTGGGTCTTGCCAACTTCTACTGTAGGTTCATCTTGGGGTTCTTCCATATCACTTGGCCTTTAAGATGAGTCACCAAGGGTGGAGCAAAAGCAAAGTTTTTTTGGTCTGAAACCCAACAGCAAGTGTTCTCTGAGTTGAAGAATTTCCACTGTTCTACACCAATGCTCACATTACCAGACCTGCAACTACCATTTGAGATTGAGACAGATGCCTCCAACTATGCTATTGGTGCGGTTCGTACTCAACAAGGGCATCCAGTGGCTTACCACAATGAGACACTTTCAGACACAGTCGAAAAGTACCCCACATACGACAAAGAAATGTATTCCAATGTGCAGGCCTATCGTTAATGGAAGAATTACATTCTGGGGAAGGAAACGATCATCCACACAGACCACCGACCTCTACAGTTCATACAGACACAAGGGAAGTTGCAAAATGATCACCTTCAGAAATGGTCCACCTACCTGCAACAGTTCCATTTGAATAGTAATTATAAGAAGGGTAGCAACAATAATGTTGTTGATTCCCTCAACCGACCACCAATCATGGCGCTGATCACTGTGCTCGACTATTGTGGGCACGAGACATCGGGGTGGCCGCATCTTTACAAGAATGATCCAGAATTGGGCAGCACATACCAAACACTCTTGGAAGGGAAGTAAGTGTTAAATTTTCACCTTCAAGATGCACTGTTATGCCACTTGGGACACATTTGTGTTACTTCAAGAGAGCGTGCCAAGATGATTTAGAAGGCACACTACAGTGGGGTCACTAGACATTTTGGGGTAGAGAAAACAATGGCAGTATTGCAAAAGTATTTTTATTGGCCGAAACTTCATCAAGATGTTGGGAAGTACATTATATCCTGCACCTTTTGCACCATTTCCAAACCAAACATCAAGAAGCAAGGCATGTATACTCCTCTACCTACTCCTAGTCGGCCTTGGGAATTTGTCTCCATGGATTACATGTCAGGCCTTCCTTCAAATAAGAATGACAAGGATTGTGTTTTCATGGTCGTCGACAGATTCTCTAAGATGGCCATCATGGCAGCCTACAAGAAGAGTATCACAGTAGAGGCCACTACTAAGATCTTCTTTGAGTGAGTGTGGGTACACTTTGGGATCCCAAAGTCCATTGTATCTGATCGGGACAGCAGATTCCTAAGTGAATTTTGGTCAATTCTCTCATTGATGCTGGATACAAAACTTACTAAGTCCGCGACTTTCCATCCCCAAACTGATGGGCAAACAGAGGTTTTCAACAAGATGATCGTACACATTCTACGCATGTACAACTCGAAGCATCCACACACATGGGATGAAAGCCTCCCCTATGTCTAGCACAGCTACAATAGAGCTCTCCACAGCTCAACGGGGCACAACCCCTTTCAGGTAGGGCTAGGATTTCAACCATTATGTCCCATTGATGTCGCCATACCATTTGCAGCTACTCAGGCAAATTCGACTCATGTCCAGTCTGAAGCCAACGGGACTAACAACTTCATTGAGTGCATTCAATACATCCACTAGCAGGTCCATGATATATTGGATAGAGCTAATGATAAGTACAAGCAACACCATGATTAGCATCGGGTGCTGCACAAGTTCCAAGTTGGCAAAAAAGTTTGGCTACATTTGCAGAAGGAGCGCCTCACTGGACCCCACCGCAAGCTTCACCCGCTCTGATATGGGCCATACACCATCACCAAGATTGTAGGGGACATGCCTTTGAGCTCACCATTCCGTTGTTCCTTGGTATGCACGCAGTGTTCAATGTAGACTGCCTTCGACCATACTTTCCACCATTGTTGGACACATCTGACGTTGCAGAACATCTCACACCAACTAAGCTAAACCCAGACTGCATGGAACAAGCCACCACTGATCGGATCATGGACACACGGATAAAGAACACTCGCCAACAGAACATCTAGCTATATTGGGTTTTCAAAGTTCACCAACTCCTTCACCAAGGCAAGTGGCTCACCAAGGACCAAGTTGAGCAGAAGTTTCCCCATTTCATGGAGGCACTCAATGCAATGGTGGTCATTGCTTCCTAAGGGGGAGGAATGATCCAAGAGGATATTGGTGGCCACCCACCTATTCCACTTGGACCCCCAACACTATCTCTTTTAGTTTTTTGGTTTCTTTAATTGTAGCATAGTTTACTATTTTTGGCAGTTTTTCGGGTCCTGAAATTCCAGAGCCGTTTTGAGGCCCTAAACGACATTTTTAAGGAAAACGGAGAGATTGAAAACATCCCAAACTAGCTTGCTTATGTGTTTTTAGCCTTCTCTTCGAGATCTTCGAAACGAGGTATTATGATAGCCAAACAGAGATCGTATGTGAAAGTTACAACCTCAGGAAGTTGATGTACCAATTTACCAAAACAAGGCCCACAGTCTTGGCGCTTCATCTCCTATGGTTAGGTTTTTGGATGTTTAGGGTTTTCCATTGTTTCTGAATAATAAATAGGTATTTGAGCCTCATTGTAACACAATTCAGAGGCATGTAGCTGCCACATCTCTTCTCAGAGATAAGCTACCATCGCCCGAGCTATCTTATTTCCATTATGTTTGTAATCATAGTTCAGTATTTTCTATTAATGAAATGAAGTGTTATTCTGCTGCATATCTATATTTATGATTATATCTGTAAGTTGTTGCGTTCTTGTTTAAGTTCAGATCACCTATCTTCCGCAACGTGGACTGTCTGTGCTCTGAATGGCGAGCTAGTGAGTATGCAAGGGATTTGCATTGGTCACTCAACTAACAACATCGTTGAGTATAGCACAGTGGTTGAGCTACTTTATGATGCTATTTCTCAAGGTATTCGGTTTATAGTCATCAAGATTGACTCAAAGCTCATAGTACTACAACTTGCAAATATTTATTCAGTGATAAATCCCGCCATCCTTCGCATGGTTTTTAGAGTGCATCTTTTGGAAAGACATTTCGATCTCATACGATGTGAACATATTTCTAGAAATCTGAACACATTAGCAGATACCCTAGCTATTTTTTTTTTACATCGACATTTGCAACGAATGTAAATAACTTTCAATTCACATCACATCATACTGAAAGCGGAATAGGAACTAGGAAAATTTGAAACAATAAATA
>APFE030454595.1:0-22200 GCA_000404065.3 Pinus taeda | reverse complement strand
TTTCTAATAACACTGTTCTAGCTTTCTCATAGTTGGGGGACTTGTATCCTTTTGGGGCTTCATTGATGGCCTTTACTATTTCATGCCAATAGGGAGAGCGGAGCACATTGAATGGTACACCGCAAGCACAAAGAAATTGGACTATCTTTCCATCCACATCATCCCTCCCAACAACATTAAGGAAATCCCCTATTGTTCTTTTACCTCCAGAGCTTCCAGAAGTACCATTAGGAGATGAGCTACCAAATCTAGAGGTTGCACTTGATTCAGAATGAGTTTTTTGTTTCTTTCTTTTTTGTTGTGCAACATCTTCTATTTGGATGTATTTTCTTCTTTGTTCAGATGAAATGTTTGGGCAAATTTGTATCCCCACAACACCTTTTTTATCATCACTGTCCATCAACCCACAAAGATGCCTCCTCACACGGGTATATGAACGACTAAATGGTTTTCCTCCATGACAACCATGAGGGCACAAAAATTTGTAGATTCCACCACCCTTTCCCCCTTCAAGTTTGGTCACATAGTTCCACAAGGGTGTTAATGCAACTTTCTCCTTTAGTGTTTCAGTTTCCCCTTCAGGTTCAACTTCATCCCCTTCCTCCTCATCATACATTGGGTCACTCATATTGGGACCACTGTCCTCTTGTGCTTCTTCCCTTCTATTCCTACTCCCCCTTGCCATCATTAAAACTAAAAGTGGAATGTTACATAGAAGCCAAAAGAACACTATCTTGGAATATGGATATAGGTGGTGGACAACCTGCAAATTAAATGAGCAAGTAGAAACAATGGGAAAGAGTAGGAGAGGGACGAGAAAAATACAAAAAAAAATGTCAAAAAACAAGGGAATCTGGGGTTTGCACTTACCTCTTTAGCTCTTGTACATGAACTCCTCCAAGCTCCTACTCCAAGCTCCTCCTCCACTCCGCAAAGCTCTCCTCTCTTCTCCTCTCCTCTTCTCTTCTCCAACTCTCATAAATTCAAAGTGAGAAAATGAGAGATGAATGGGGGCTTAAATCCCTTCATTCCTCACCTTAACCCAAGGTGGACCCACCCCCAACAAGTCAAAATACCAAAAAATAAAAATAAAAAATAAAAAAACAACATTTTTTTTGGCTGTGCGGCGGAAAAGGAGGAAGCATGTACCCCAATCATACGCGATCCGTACGCTTCGTCCTTCGAAGCGCAATGCTTCGTATGACCAAAGCGCCATACGAAACGCGCTTCGGAAAAACCGAAACCGAAATGCGTTTCAGGTACATGCTTCCGGAATTTCCAGGAAGTGTGTTTATCAGTCCGAAACACGTTTGGGTTTTTCTAAAGCGTGTTTTGGATGACGTTTCCCCCATGCATCCGTACGGATCGCGGATCGCGGTTTGCAACACCGATTTGGACACTCCCTTGTATAGAGGCCAAACTTATTACAAACAAAGCACTTGCCCTTCCTTCCTCCCTTAGATCTAGGCTTTCCATGGAAATGCCCTTTAGACCTTGCATTATTTCTCCTTTTGGCATGAGCGGAGAATGAAGTGGGATTGCTTCTAGTAGAAGGCATTTCTTGCTCCACCATTATTGTTCCTTCTTGAATGCATCTCGACATCAATTCTTCAAACCCTGGAATTCGATCATTGTTGAGGACAGTGGTTCTAAATACATATCACTCAGGTGGCAGTCCTCCAAGGGTGGCGAGAGTAAATTCCTTGTCAAGAATGACTTCTCCAATCGAGAGTAGATCATTCTTGATCTCAGTAATCCTTAAGAAATAGGATTGAATATCCTCGTCCTTGCCCTTCTTTATATCCTTCAAGTTATTCTTGAGAAATATAATTTGATTAGCATTACTAACCTTGAACATGCCGACCACACTGTTGTAGATCTCCTTGGAGGTCTTCAATTCCTAGATGTAGGTCACCAGATGCTTCTCAATGGAATCCCTGATAATCTTCTTTGGTTTGACTTCAACCCTATTGTACTTGGTCTTCGCAGCAGCCAGTGCATTTGAAGGAGGTTCAGGGATTTTTACCCTGCACATAGTCCATCACTTCTTTTTCTTCCAAGGTCAAAACAAGAGACATCTTCCATCCATGATAGTCAGATTTATCATGGAGCTTGTCTTTAGCCGGGAAGTAGGATGAGGAACCCATTGAACCTTTTGTCCTGTTCCAACTGTCTTTGGTGATTGCTCTTTCACTCTTGCTTGGGTTTTGCCTTCACCTCAACTCTGATTCCATGTTAATTTTAGGCAACAATGATATGTTCAATGCTTTAGAGCAATTTTACTTCAATTTCTTTATTAGCCAGTATCAATATTCATATTAGCAATCACATCAATATGATAGTAAAATGCATATATGTTAATTTTAGGTATGTTCTATGCTAGAGCAATTTATCTAAATTTTCACAGTTAGCAATCACATCAGCATTATGATAAACTGCAGATAGAACATAAATATAAAACGCAGAAGACAAGCCAACGCAAGAGGACACAAGATATGGCGCGAGCCAGGGACAAACCCCACAATGTGTGGGGAAACCCTTTGATCAAATCTTCTTTTATCTTCAAAGTTCAGCAGAGAAAGAGAGAGAGAGTACATTTACAACAGAAGTCAATACTTTGACTTATCTAGATCTAGCATAGATCATTTCGTTTAACGATGAGATCAGTTGAAGACATTCTGCTTCAACTGATTCTCCAAGGTGATGGCTTCACTTATCCATTTCGTCCATTTACACCTTATCGTGGACCACCATCTCATCTACTTTCATCATCATGCTGTCCATGCCCATTATGCTGCATCATACATCATCATGCAGTCTCATTGATGTTGCCTCATACATCAGCTGCCCTTGCATCATGTTGTTCATTGCTGCTACAGGTATGCCACCAATGTATCATTGCTGTACTACTGCATCACTGATATTTTCAGTACAGCTACCATTATTGCTGCACCATGACTGTCCCTACATCATGCTGTCCATGATTTGCATCATGTTGCTCATGCTCTTCATGCTGCCCATTCATCATGTTACGCTGTACCCAAATATCACTAAGTTGATCTCAACATCATGGATCTGCACCCATCTAATGTGTACTCAATGACTGGTTTACTGCTCTCATTGATATACAGAGATTTCTATTATGACAGTCATTTCATTATATCAACAAGGTCTCCAATGAGGTCTACAGCATGATGACCATCTCTGATATCCTTATCATTACTGCAACAATGATTATTAGATTGTAGTAGCTTGGGTACAGCTTTTCCTTATAAATAGGCATGTGATCTATAGAATAGATCCATGATATGGTCATCCTTATACCAGGTATTCTACAGGCATACCACAACAACATATAGTCATACCTTATCCATGTAATACGAAGACTGTCATACCAAGGGTGGATTGTGTCTTCATTCCAGCGTGGACAGTGTACAAGTGCTTCAAGCTGTGCGTATATATATATATGTATATATATAAGTTGTGTGTAGACTGCGTTTAGGCTGCTACAGGCAGCGTATTAGGGCCTCCGTATTAGCTGTGTATAGAACCTCCTCTTAGCTGCGTATTAGGCTCCAGTTGCTGCGGAATAGGATCACTGTTTAGCTGTGAATAAGGGCTCAACAGACTGCGGATTTAGGGCACCTTAGGACAGCGTATAAGGGCCTCTTTGAACAGCGAATAAGGGTCACCCTTAACTGCGGATTTAGGGCATCTCTGGACCTGCGGTTACTGCGGCTCCTGCGGCTCACTGCGGTGCTGCGGCTCCTGCGGTTACTGCGGCTCCTGCGGTTAGGGCATCACCCTTGGGCCAGCGTATCTTTTGGTTCTCTCCTTCCAAAAACGCAGACGTGGAGAGGAGATCACCTCAAGGATACCTGTTCAAAATGACTTCAAATCCTCACCAATTTATACTAAAACATGGATAATGAATAGACACGTCGGTTGGGCTTCTAGAGCCTACATAAGCATTGGTCGGCTTGATAATAATTATATAAACAAAATAAATTCATATCTCCATAAATACTTATCGGAATCGGATGATTTTTGGATCAATCCTACACCTCTCGACGAGAGGGATCCAATAAAAATATCAGCTGCCATAAATAAGCTGATCCACATGGAGTTTGGCCCTAGTTTCCAATTTAACATCAATGCAGGTCAAACTGTCCCAAATGCCTCAGTTTTTGTGCCAGAGAATGCGGCCTCAAGAGATCGTCTTTCTACCTAGAAAAATGCAGTCAAACAACCCCTAGTCAATGCTAGTTTGTACTCTGAAATTTTCGGCCTCTTGCCACACGTGAGAGAGAGAGAGAGAAGAACCCAAGTTGTACAAACCAATTTGATGTGAGGAGAGAGAAGGATGCGTGAGTGAGTGATGTACACGTGAGGAGAGAGGTCACTCCTATTTATACAATTCGTTGAGGGTGAGGAGACACATCCAGTGGGCTTTTTGAGCCTACATTTTACTGAGGCCAACCTTGACAATTTGTGCATGAGAGAGAATAAATTCAAAATTTCACTTCTGCTTGTTCGAATGAGATGATCTTTATATCAAAATTGGACCTCTCGAAAAAAAGAATCCAATGCAATAATCATATCCATCATATTGGTTGTCCCAAGGTGGAATTTGGCCCTAGTTGCCAATTTTAACAATTGTTAGGGGAGTTTGATTGAATCTTAGTTTCCCTAGGCACTCCCTAAAGGTAATGTTAAATTCTTAAAGTAAAAGTTATCCATTTACTTAAACTTTTAACATTACGATTACGTGTCTCAGGTTGTTTGAGAGTGGTTCCAAGTTCCAACTTCATTGGACTCTATATGGAGAAACTAGACTTTACTATCCCATTCAAAACTCAACAAACTTAACAATTTTCAAGATTTCAGGATTGATGGGATTGCAACAAGTTCATTGGATTTTGTCATGTATTATGGTATGTGATTGACATATAATCAAGAGCACCAATGCCCATATGCATCCTAACATTAGTGGTGTTAATTGTTGAACTCCTTTATGATGGCTTTAGCATAAATGGATCCTTCACTCAAACCAAAATCATTCAGCAAGCATGTTTTATATGGCTTGGATTAGGTAGTTTCATCAAAATTAGATGATGTCGACTGATGTCCCTAGAGGATTGAGGTAGAGACAAAGGCTAGACAAGAGTTGGAGAATGAAGGATGATACTAATGATGAGGATCTTGATATAATCGATGGTGGAACATTGCTTGTCAAGGAGTGGTGGAACATGCACAATGGTGCCACACCACAACTACAACATTTGGCAAGATGTGTGCTTTCACAATTGGTGAACACTTACTTCTATAGAAAGGTGTTTACAAACTAGATTAGTTTATTGTTTTGGACATTTCGGTCTTCATATTTTAGTGTGTGTTTTCGCTCAGATTGTACAATCACTGCGACAACGACTCAGGTAGGGGGCTATCACTTTACTTCCTTACCTCTCCATTCTAGTTTTCTTCCAACAACAAGCTATGGGGGGTACTCCCTATTGAAGATGGAAATGAAAGACTTATTGGCAACCAACAAGTTCGGGAGATATGATTGAATGGCATAGCCACTTGGTTGATTTTAGCAAGTTATGAGATTAGATTGAATTATTAATGAGACAAGTGCCTTATGGAGTCAACTACTTGCTTTAGATCAATTAAATACTAGGTGACTGGATGAACAACCCCTGCTTGATGAATTCTTGACTATCCTATATGCTATGCAAATCCTAGGACTTAGGCAAGATGCAAGATCTTGGTTTATTTTAATTAAAAGCCGAGCTAAGTAAATTCCTTGATCCTTATCTATATTGAGCCTAGTCTCTAAAGTAAGTGGCAAAGAGAAGTCAAGGTGAAGCAATCAAGGGCTTGGTTAACAATCCTTCTCCTTGAAATTTAATGTACCAGGTGCCTCCGGCACTGTAGAGACTGTGGCTCTGACAACTGCAAGGTTACGGAGCCCTCGAAAGAGGCAGGGCATCAGTTCCACTGGTAGAACTAGGAGCATTAGAAGTTCTGCCATCTGGTGCATTACCCTATTCTATCGGATTCATTCTATTGCATGACTGACTACCACCGATACTACGATTGGTCAGAGTGGAGACACATACGGAGTACACGCACTTCATATTTTAGTGTGTGTTTTCACTCAAATTGTACAATCACTGCGACAACGACTCAGGTCGGGGGCTATCACTCTACTCCTGACCTCTCCATTCTAGTTGTCTTCCAACAACAAGCTATGGGGGTACTCCCTATGGAAGATGGAAATGAAAGACTTATTGGCAACCAACAAGTTCGGGAGATATGATTGAATGGCATAGCCACTTGGTTGATTTTAGCAAGTTATGAGATTAGATTGAATTATTAATGAGACAAGTGCCTTATGGAGTCAACTACTTGCTTTAGATCAATTAAATACCAGGTGACTGGATGAACAACCCCTGCTTGATGAATGCTTGACTATCCTATATGCTATGCAAATCCTAGGACTTAGGCAAGATGCAAGATCTTGGTTTATTTTAATTAAAAGCCGAGCTAAGTAAATCCCTTGATCCTTATCTATATGGAGCCTAGTCTCTAAAGTAAGTGGCAAAGAGAAGTCAAGGTGAAGCAAGCAAGGGCTTGGTTAACGATCCTTCTCCTTGAAATCTAATGTACCAGGTGCCTCCGGCGCTGTAGAGACTGTGGCTCTAACGACTGCAAGGTTACCGTTTTAAATACTAAAGGGGATAGAATTCTCAAGCAAAGATGAGAGGGTGTTCCTATCTCTCTATCAACCAAGTTTATGCTTGGAGGTAAATATCAAATGAAAGACAGGTCTTAGGATGCCAAATGCAAGATTATTGAGTGATTCTTAAGGTGAGATTGTTTAATGTTCCTTCAAGTACTTAATTATGCTTGAGCTTAAGTTACGGCAATAAGTACTTAACAATGGTAAATAAGATACAATCTCATCCACAAGAACATGTACCAATTTTACAAGTGCCAACAAGATACAAGAGATAACCAAGAAATAATTGCCCAAGTGTTAAACAAAAAGATAGATGCTCTTCACAATGATTTACCAATAATATTATCACTCACAATACGTATTCACCTTAGGCAGGAAACATAAATCTAATGATAATAAGAGCACTTATGCACTTAAGACAATTAGCCAATGATAATTACTCAAAAGAGACAATAAGATTATCAATGCTCCTAGGATAATTAGAAGCCTTCCAAGTTTTCTCAACAAGGTAATGCCAATATTGCGATTAGATTCTTCAGTGACAATTATCAATAGACATGCAATTAGAATCACAAGTCCTCATGTTAAGAACACTTAGATATTTACTGCCAATGAGAGATGCCAATGAGCAATACTAACCATTTCACAAGATATTAGATCTTAATTTGATGTGCTTTAGAGAGTGAGATTATTAGTAATAGACATGCAATTAGATTCACAAGTCCTCATGTTAAGAACACTTAGATCTTTAGTGCCAATGAGAGATGCCAACAAGCAATACTAACCATTATACAAGATATTAGATCTTAATTTGATGTGCTTTAGAGAGTGAGATTATTAGTGTAAGTTTGGAAATTATGAGGATCTCACAAGAAAACAATATGTTAGTGCTCTTGAAAAAGATAGAAAAAATGTAGCAAATAGCACAATAATAATTCACTTCACTGTTAGCTACAACAGGTAATTAACCAATTCAAGAAAACATCAAAGAGCATCATTTAAACCTTAGGACAGCAGTACGTTACTAATGCCCAATGCCAAAATAATGCCAAAATTATTACTTCCTCTTAATGTAGAATGCAAGCGATGAGGAGATGCTTATGTCACTGTTTATATAGACCTTATGATGCTTCTTTTAGACAGTGGACAGTCACCCAAAATTCATGAAGTATGCCAAACAAATTATTACCCAAGTATGCAAGTGATTTATTAATTTGTTAGGGAACTTGTTTGTTAACTTTATGCCAATTACATGAAGAATTTTGCCACTGTTATTGAATGATTAACTAGCTGTAAGTAGACAGTGAAGAGATTAAGGGTTTAGAGATCTAACCGCTTAGGCCTTGAGGCCTTGGAAATGACTAGGAACTTGCCAACGGTTCTTGGAATATCTAGCTGCAACCACCATTGTTAGCTAAGAAAATCACTTGAAAAACACTGCAACCACAATGAAGTAGCTCAATAACCCAATGCAAATGACTGAATAGGGCAACCAGGGCAGAGATGGAGGGATCAAGGCCTTAGGAGGCCACACATGAGAGGGAAGAGGCCTCAAAGGCCTGCGATAGGGAAAAGGAAGGCCCACTGAGGGCTGCCGTAAGGGAAGACAAGTCCAACAGGCCCACGGCTCAAGGGTAGAGGCCTTGTAGGCCTGTCGTAAGGCTGAGAGAGGCGTGTGGCCTTAGAGAATAAGGCCTTTGGGCCTATGGTAGAGGATGGGAAGGTTGCCATATTGAGAAATCTAGGGCAGCGAGATTAGGTGATTTCTCTTTAAATTATAAACTCTTGTGAATACTTTTTACTTATCTTGATTAGGTTCTTCTTTAGCTTGATTGATAACTACCACAAAACATAAAGAATAATGAGACAAAGGACACAAGATATAGGTGATCAGCCAGGGCCAAAACCTCTCCAATCTTTAGAGGAAAACCCACAAAATTTTTCTTCATATATAATCTTCAATTTGATGAATTCCAAGACCTAGACCCTTGACTAAAAAACCCCTCCAAGACCAATTCACACTTTGGCCCTAGAAGACTTCTTCTTCCTTCTGGTCAAATTGACTGCTACACCATAGATTTCGGCTTTGGCCTCTTATTACAAGCGTGCAATTTTCGGCCTACCTATAATCACAAAAGATTCACATATGTCGATTGATTGGGGCTGATTTGTTAGGTTCCTCTTCTTCACTTTCCTTTGGCTATATCAAAACTTTTCCAAGGTCTGCAATGTTTTACTGCAGAAACCCTAGCTGTAGCCACACATGCGAGATTACTTAACCCAACAACAACACAAGAAGACTTCGATCTTTTTCTTCTTCTCTTTGCTGCTCAAGAGGCTATCTTCCCTTGTTATTAGCACTTCTATTCTTGCCGTGGATGTTTGATGGATACTTCTTCAAGTGAGGCCAAGTCCTCCTTTATATAGTCTTCCTTCCCACGCTTGTAGGCCGAATTGTCATAGCACCTAGGCCAACATGTCCCTTAGATGAACCAATTTGCTTCTTTTAAGGGCCGACTTGTTGTAGCACTTGAGAAGAGGTCTTGGAGGGTCTTTTGATTCTAATATTGACTCAACAATATTATTTTTATAATATGTAACATGCCCAAATGGGTCATTCATACATGACAATGACTCATAAGCCCTAGAAGCTCTCAATGGGAGCTTGACCTATGGATTCCTATTGAGCATGAAACCCATGCCTCAAGATCAACAATTATAATTTATTCTTTTCATTACTTTAACTACATAAAATCATGATTACATATTTCATTATGAAGACCAAACCTAGTTACATATTTCAACACTCCCTCTTAACTAGGGAGGGATTCATAATCCATAGAATGTACCTGGACATTCTCAATCTCAATAATTCTCATAAGAAGAGTCGGATTGGTAACCGTTCTGTATAGCATCATATCATCTAGCATTGTCACATAGCAAGGCCTTTACTAACAACTCTATCTCTCCACAAGATCAAAGCACAATGCTTGCGAGACCAATGATTTATAGACACCTTCATCATTGTTTCTTCCAGAGCATACCCCACCCGAGTGTTCACAAGGTATGTCTTTCCAGGAGTATTCTTATCTTGGATTCCCAGTCTTAAAGAATATCGGTCCTCTACGACTACTCTTATCTTGGATGCCTTACCACAACCTCAAAGAGTATCGAATGCCAAATGTTTTTCCAATCCTCTCTTCTTTTCTTCCCAAGTGAAGACAAGAATGATGTGTCTATCTCTCCTTCTCAACTAGGGAGGATATACCCATTCCAATGAAGGAATGTACCCTTTCCTCTAAAAGGAATGCACCCAACCTCCCTCTTAACCAGGGACTTGTCCAAGCTCCCTCTTAGATTAGACACTTTCTTCCAAGTTTCTACTAAATCAAAAACTTGCTTCTAGGCTCCCTCTTAACTAGAGACCTATTTCCAACAGCAACTCTTTTATTCATTGGTGGAGATTATGGGACCTTCAACTGCTTGTAGTGCTTATCCCTTCGATGTCATGAATTCGTTTTTAATATTATGGAGCCTTCATCTTTGGGACTTCTAGGTAGGGCATTGACCATCCATCACTTTCCTTCTTGAATTAGGGTAGTCATGTCATCCTTCCTTTCATCGGAGAGTGATCCATTGGACCATTTCTGGATTTTCCTCATATAGCTACCTTTTTCACATCATGTCTCCTTCAGGATCTTCCATCCTTCCACATTAGTATCAGTTGTAGATGACATCCACACTTTTCTTTAGGTAGCCCTGTATTAGCCCATCCAAATACTATTCAATAAATCAGAAACGAACATCAAATAAAAAATGACCTTTTGTGATGGCCCTTCATCATGACATTTGCCTGTAGCAACATCAATATCTTGCATTCACATTGACACCTCCAAGATATTCATTTGTCAAGGGTCTTCTTTCTTCTCAGACTTTTCCAAGGTTTTCATATCTTTCCCATGGAGATATCATGGTCAATTCTTCTAGTCATTGGATGTTGATTGTCTTCTCCATAGTTGCATCTTTCACGATCTCTTCTTTTCCTTTTATTCACATATTACTTCCTAGGAACTCCCAATCATAGTTCCTTCATATCTTTCAACCACCTCATATTCCATATGAGGACATATTGTTAAAAGATGTAACTAGGTTCGGTCTTCATAAATGTATTTGAGATGTACTCATCAAAAGAATGAACAATTATTATTATTATTATTATTATTTTTTTTTATGACTTATTAAAGCATGGGTTTCATGCTAGGGTCATCATGTTTTAGGTCAAAGTCCCCATTGATGACTTCTAGGATTTATTCTGAGTCATTAGAGTCATTGTACATTAAAAAAGACCCTTCTTGGGCTTTCGAATCATGTAAAAAGAATTATTTTTTAGTAAAAAATGAATTTAGTCTCCTCCACACCAAGTCTGCCTCAAGACAAGTAATTCTTCCCCGGAAGGCTATGAATACAAGGAAATTCAAATTCATTTGGAGCATCTCATACTCTGTCACACATAGTTCGATCTCTGAAGATGGAAGCTGGAAAAGTGCGAAGTTGGTAAAGGGCTAGAAGAAGAGCTGGAAAGAAGTGTGAGTTTTTGGAGGAAGATAGAAGACCTCAATATTGAAATTTTGGGACAACTCTCACTCAGTTCTTGAGGTGTTTCAAGGGAGATCAAATTTTTTCAAGTTCGGTCAAAGTTGTTGCTGCTACTGCTACTGGGTCAAAGCTGATATTGGGTTGAAGCTATCGTTGATGCTTCTAGGTCAAAGTTGCTTTTGAAGGGTTATCATATGCAAGAAAGATTGAGGGCTGACTTGGTGTGGAGGAAGCATCTGTCTGGGTCTAGAGTCTTGGATTATCTCGAGAAACTATTGAAGGAAGAATTATTCACTGGGTTTTCCCCTAGATAGGGATTTTGCCCCTGCTGTCTACTTACATCTATTGTCCTTGTGCCATTGTTTTGGTAATTGCTTGATGAACTAAAAGATAAAAGAAGAACATAAAGCTAAAATAATCTCAAGTAATTATGTATATAAGAAAATTTTTCTGCCTTTCTGATTTTCTAACATGGTATTAGCGCTAAGGTGAAAGGAGGAAAAAGGAAATTTTAATATCTACTAGAAGGAATCTAAAAGACTGATCAAGGGATCATATAAGGAGCTCTTATAAGAGAAGGAGCTCACTATCTTCAAGGACAATGTCTAACACAATAAAGAGTGAGAACAAATTGGAAGGAACATCAAACTACAAGCCTTGGAAGAAAAGGATTGACTTCATTCTCAAAAAGAAAAAGGTCTTGGATGTGGTCAAAGGAAAAGTGAAGAAACCTACAAAATAATTCAGTGATGCAGACAAGGTGAAGTATAGAGAATTGGAGATATTGGCTTTGACACTAATGGTAGAAAGCATAAAGGAAAATCTTGTCCCATACATTTCTAATATAGACCATGCTCAAGAAATGTATGAAGCATTGTCAGAAATATTCACTATAGAATATTGGTCAAATAGCAAGCTTGAAGAATGAGTTAAGGACTGCTAAGATGACAAAGGATGATACTATGGCTTCCTTCTTCGTGGGGATATTGAGAATTAGAGATGAACTTCAAGCCATAGATGAAATTGTACTAGAGAAGGAGCTAGTAATCAATGCACTATTGGGATTACCACCTACTTGGAGTTCTTTTGCATCAAGTCTCAATAGTTGGAAAGAAGAAATGAGAATTTCTTTAGTATCCAACAATGAAGAAGAAAAGGTCTCAAATGCATACTCTACTTCTCACAAGAAAGGACACTCCAAGAAGTCAATAGGGCCAAGAAAGAAGCTTGATATGTACAAGATAGAATGCTACCAATGCCACAAAGCAGGTCACTATAGAAGTGACTGTCCTGACAATCCGAAGAACAAGAAAAGAAGCAGGGATCAAGCCAATGTTGCTGAAGAAGGATCTCCAAAGAAGACTAAGCCCGAAGAACTGGATATAAGGGATTTAAACTACTAAAGTCTTTTGATATAAGGTTTAACATATTTTGGAAAAACATTTTTATTTGTTCTTAAGGTTATAGGTATCCCTCAAGCTTGGAGGGAGCCCTCATCAACCTCCAAAGATAAGCATCCTATTACCATTTTCATTTTTAGTTTTCCTTCCTTATCTAGTTTTGTTTGCTTTAAATACTAATCACATTTATGCTCTTATTTTCCTTTTTTAGGAAAACTTGCTGAAGACTCAAGGAAGAAGGCCTTGCAAAACAAAGCATTGGAATTACAAGGTTTGTTAAGAAACAAGAGGCATTTTTGAATTATAAGTATTTTCTCTCTCCATATTCATTCTTGATAAACTATTACTAACATCTTTTTGTCTAGCTTTCTTGAATCTTAAAAATTCTTGATAGGGTGATTCATCATTAGATAAATCTACCCTCCTCATATCTTTGATTACTCTTGTGGAACCCTAGAAAGGTTTGTTGTGAAAACCCTAACTTAAGGGTATGTTGATAATGTGTAGAACCCTAGCCTACTTAGGGCTATTGTTGAAGTCTAGAGAAAATGCTTGATGCTTTGATGATGTCATGTTTGGGGTTTTGGTATGGTAATGAAAACCCTAACTTGTTACAGTTGAATGGTAATGTCTAAAATCCTGAACCTTTGAAGTATTGGTAATTTAAGGTTTGCTATGTTTTGTATTGAAACCCTAGATCCTTAGGGTTCGGTAGAGTCTACAAGCAAGAACCTTATTATGTCCTAGAAATGAAATCCTTGTCATGTGTGTGTATGTTTGATCAAACCCTAGTCTAATCAAGTTTGTTATATGTCGAACTCTTATTGATGTTTGTGTAGTTGGGTTTGACTAACACATGTTATGAGATGCCTGTGCATGATGATGTAATCCTAGATATATGAGTTGACCTAATTGTTGATGGTAATGAGTCTCAGGGTTTGGAACTAAGCCCTAGTCGAAGTTTGATTCTCTGGGATGATATTGGTGAATTCTAGGATTTTGTAATTAAATCTTAGTACAAGTCCAAATCTCTGATATGTGATGACAATGTGATAATTTGAGATTTGTGTAAGATTGTCAAAATCTGAATTTGAGTTATGATTGTTGAGAATAAGTAAAATATAGTGTTTACAACAAATCCTAGTGGAAGCTAGTCATGTTGTTGATTGAGATGTGATTGGTTTTGATTGTTGAATCTCATGGATGAAATCTAGGGTTTGTATGAAATCCTAGTAGGAAGTCTAACATATGAATTCTGAGATACATTGTAGATCTATATTTGTTTGAATTGTTTCTAGGGTGTGCAATATGTTGTTGTAGGGTATGTCATACCTCTGGAAGAAACATTAAAGCCCTAGATGTAACAAAAGTTGTTATGAAAGGCTCAAAGTCTTGATGAGGTAGTCTAGGGTTTATGACAAAACCCTAGTAAGAAGTTGAAGTGTATGTGCATCTTGTTTATAATTAAGTTTGAGTATTTGATGTCTAAAGATGAATGCTTTCATTATATGATTTTGATATGGTTAACTTCATGCTTCTATAGATTTGGTTGTACTTGCTATCTAAGTTGTGCAGGTACATAATCCTCAAGATGGTGAAGATGTTCGTAAAGTAAAGTTGATGTGATAAACATGATGTGAATGATGATGTTCATGATAACTCTTATGAGAAGGATGGAATCCATGAAAGATTCTTTGATGTCGTAGAAAAGAAGTTGAGCCCCCTAAGTTGAGAAGGAGCTTGGATGAAAGTTGATCTCCCGAGGTTAAGAGGGAGCTTGGGTATATTAGATCCTCCCTGATTAAGGAGGAATGATGGATATGGTTCTCTACTTCATGTGTCATGCACTAGACCAGGACTAACAACCATAATTTTTAGTGAAGGCCATGAGTGAGACAAGAAATTGGAGAATGTATTTTGAAGGGCTGCTGAGATAAGAAAAGTCGGATCGATGTGTGGAATATGTTGTTGCATGAGAAGTAGGAAAGGAAGTTGTATGGTTGAGGAATCTTCTGTCAAGATTCATTGGGAAAGCTCTAAGTCCTACTATGAAAAGTTGAGAAGCAACATCAAGTTGTCTGGAAGACCCCAGAGGTTTGTATCTATTTATGTACATTTGAGAGTCTATTACTAATTGGGGTTGTGTTTGTACAGGTAAATCTCTCGAAGGTTTGATAACATGTTTTACATGCTTAGGGTTGTCGATCAGTTTGATCGGGAGATATTTGTTGCCATCTTGTTTGATCGAGGAGGATTTTGTTACCAATTGGAATAATTGTGAAGTTGAGGCTTTATGTGTGAGACATTGCCCGGGAGGACATCTGGTCTACACTTTGTGTTGATGTCTAGTTCTCGAAGTAGGGAGGGTGTCGTTGGTCATGGAGCTCTAACCTCGGATACACACCTAGATCCCTGGGTTGATGGTTAACAAGTAACCTAGAGAGGTTAAAAGCTTTAGTCCATCGTAGTCCCACTTTTATAGATTGCCTTGGTTAGGAATCTAGTGCATGGAATTGCAGTGCCTAAATTGTTGGAGGACCTTGGATAGATTTCCTGATGGTACCTAGAGAGGCTAAAAGCTTTATTCCATCGTAGTCCCACTTTTATAGATTGCCTTGGTTAGGAATCTAGTGCATGGAATTGCGGTGCCTAAACTGTTGGACGACCTTGGATAGATTTCCTTGGTCAGGAATCTAGTCCACGACATTGCGGTGCCTAAAATTCTTCATGGTTCATGTGTTCTGAGATCTTCCTTGTACTTGTACTGATGAATACCTCTCTAGTTAAGAAGGAGTGTTGAAATATATAACGAGGTCCAGTCTTCATAAATGTATTTGAGATGTACTTATCAAAAGAAATCCATTTTTTTGAAATATACAATATTCCTTTTGTGGAGGACCTTTAAAAATTGATTTCTTTAGGACCCACGATTTTTTCCAATTGGAAAATTATGTGTCCTAAGACAATTTAATTTTGACTCTATTAATTAATTTTCTAGCTTAAGATTTCATTTTATTTTGTTAGAAAAATTAATTAATTTATACATGAGGGGATTTAATTATTTTTCCACCGTCTAATACATAATATTTTGCATTTTCAACCCTGAAAGGGGGAATACACATTAGGATTAGACGCTCAAGACACATAACCCACCTGTGACACAATATGATCTAGTAAACCAAGTGATTTGTAATAAAATAATTAAGCCAACTAGCTTAAATTATTCCCAAATCATTTTTACATTAGACTCGACTAAAAACACTAGGACTCACCTAAGATTCCAACAACAAATTTCACCCTAGCTTTGGGGTTTAAGCTGGAGGGGAAAAATTCTTTTGATTAGTCGTGTCTAGAAACATAGGTAATCAGCGAGGTTAAAAAACCTCCTAGGATGAAATTTGTCATCAAAATTATAGTCTTACCTAGGTTGATACATATATTCAAGATCTTACTAGGATTATTTACATCATACAACTTGCATAATGAGTTTACAATGACATGTAAACAGTTGATAGATTACCCGATCATGTTGAAAAAATGGGCACTTCCGCTTCCTTAGAACTTTGACAAAATGTGTGCAACAGGACTGAAGTAGCTCGTTCTCCTACATTGCACTAGTATGAACCATTGGATAAACCTATGCATTCAGGCTCCTTCAATATTGGGACTGTAAATTTGAATCAAAAACATGCTTTAGCTTTGTAGGAAATTGAAAGAATACCAAATATAAAATCTATATTTTTTTTGGTCATCTACATTCTTTTCAAATGAGAAAGGAAGATAGAATTGTATAAGTTAGTGTTATGGTTTTCAGTGGCCTATCTACTAAGCCGAGTAACTAAGAGTGAGATCTCTTAAACCTAATTCAACAACTACTCAAGTCTCAAAATTCTAGTCATCCTCGGGGGTGGGTTAGCTCACTTGGCGATGTATGTAAACATGTTATGTAAAATATTATGAGGTCCTCGGTTTGATCCCCCAGATTAACCCATGTCCATGTTAGGGGCAAGTATGGTGCACCTAGTGGTTATAGTGGTAGCAGATAGAATCTAACCTGTGTCATGCAAGTACAAGACCACCCGAGTTGCTAATTCCACTAGTCACAGAAAAAAAGGTCTTAAAATTCTATTTTTCTAATAGTTGGCATGGACACCTTATGGTTTGGTATATGTACATCATTCTAGCTCAAGAGTATCTTCAATTCCATCTGATACAATTCCGGATCTTACTTTGGATCCTGGCCTGCAGATACCTTATTTTTCAGACATAAGTGCAAGATAGCAATTAGAGTTCTTCTAATAGCCTTTTAACCTCACTACCCTGTCCTTCAAGGGGCCTTCAAATGATATATACCTTAAAGCTGAAAGAGAATGCTCCCTGGGGATCTCAACAACTTTTCAAGTCAAAGCTTCAGCTATCTTTGGCATTATCCCAAAATCAAAACCATCTTGAGATTCTCCATGCGAATTAGATAGATACCAAGAAAATCTGCTCATATTATGTCGCTACTTTACTGAATGTCTTGGCTTTGTATCTTGTCTACTTTCTGACCCATGTGAGATCCTATCATTAGGAGATCAAAGATAAGTTTTTCATAGTTCAGCTAAAATGTCGCATGCCTATCACTATTGTCATTTTCAGGATTCTTGAAGCATAACTTCTTCGCAAGGTCATTTTCATTCATAGGCACAACATTTTCTGTTGTAACTACAATTATGTCAACTGCATCAATTATATCCATTTCAGTTTCTACAAACAGGATATTGCATTATATCCATTTCAGTTTCTACAAACAGGATATTGCAGAAAATCTCTGAGCATGGCACCCAACCGTGACATTAAAGTTTTACAAATGGAATGTGGCCACATGGCAAAGTCGTTCAAGATCTTGGCTGCACATGGCAAACTCATTTCCACCACGTTGATGTCGCTGGTAGAGATGAATCCAGCCACTATTGACTCTCTGGTGCAAGTGCACAAAGCCTTGCCAACTTCCAAGCAATAAATAAATGATCTCTTGAAGGAAGAGGAATCTACATACCATGGAACACAGATATCCATTGAATTTTTCAAAGTGATTCTTTAGACTCTAAAGAAGCATTTCGACCAACCCAAAGGCATTAAAATTCCCATGAAGTGGTCAGGGTTCCTCACTTGTGTTGGTAAAACAGCCTTTGGAGATCAAACCAGACTGAAGGAAGGGGTAAAAATTATGCACCCTGCAGCAGTGAGTTATATATATATATATATATATATATATATATATATATATCCCAACTTATACAGCATTTAATGCACTATTGCTAGATGCAAGTTGTTTGTGAGTGGGGACCATGGCACTGTTGCATCAAATTCACTCTTAACTTACACCTCGTGCTAACATGTCTCCACGTGTTAACCTTGTTAGGTGGCCTGACATCCCTACCTACTTGATCAGTAGACTGCAGCTTCATTGACAATATAAAAAATAATAGTAAAAATAGCAAGGAACAAAGAATATTGTAATTGAAAAAAAATTAAAAGGACATTTTTCACTGGACGTTATATGAAGGCATTTTGCTTGTTTTATTCCACAAGCAATTCTGGATTTCGTTTTCTCATTTTTAACATTTCACCTTAATCTTTGTGCAGCAGGAGTTGCTTAACAAAAAATGTTTCTGGTGTTTATCAATTTTTAGAAACCTTTTTCTAATATCACATTCAGAAACATATTACAGTGCAGTGATTTTACTTTGCTGTGGAGGCTTATGTTTGACACGACATATATACTTTGACAGGTATAACCATTCTGTGGGCTCTCGCTGCTGCGCTTGTTCCTGCAATGCAGAAGGGTAATGATGTTGCAAGAAGCCTGCATATAGCATTAAATGCCGTCAATGTTCTACTCTTTATTTGGCAGATTCCAACTGGTATCGAAATAGTATTGAAGGTCTTGGAGTTCACAAAATGGCCTTGAAGACAACTGCTCAGATGTCTGAACACTAATTTCCACTGAAGGGTTGGCACAGCATTTGTTCTCCGAGTAAATATTTTATTATAATGGATTGAATCGTGTGGATGGCGAATTGAAAGGCATACAGCTGAAATCGTGTTTCATTCTTTTCCACGGGCTCCATATTTGTTTAACAATATCCGCTTATATATATATATAATTATATTGAATTAGATTATGTGGAAGTTGTAGATTGTATTATTTTTTCAATACATTGTCCATGCAAGTATACTGATTCTTATTTTAAAGTTTTTAAAATAACTTATATAGGATTATACTTTGTCTTTAGAAAAATTACACCATTTTTTTTAATTATTAATAGTTAGCTTTGTTAGAGTATCATTCCATCTATATGTGATTCCTATGCGTGTTGGACTTTGATAATGCTATTGCACATGATAATAGTTATGTTACTTTTTATTGTAAATGTGAATTTCGACATGTGACATGTTGTATTTTTTGATTCATGGTAATGTTTATGTTAATTTTTACTATGCATGGATGTTGGTATGTGTAATGTTAGGGTGATGACGTTTTTATTTTATGGTAATGTTTATATCAATTTACGTTTTTATTTTATGGTAATGTTTATATCAATTTTCACCATGTGTTGGTCTTTGTGGTAATATGGTGTTTGATATGAATTGATTTTAACGTTTTGATTTTTATTATGTGCGTTTTTAACTTTTTTGACGTTTTGATTTTTATTATAGGCCGTTTTCCTTTACATGTTAAATGGTATGTGTGGTGTTATATTCTAAACATTATGAGAATATTATTAAAATTTTATTAAGAAATTACAAGTACATGCTATATATTAAATGAAATATAGACAAGTACATGTTATATACATTAATAATATGAGTGTGCAGTGTTAATTACAAAAAGTGCGTAATTTAATTGCAAAGAATTTCTCTTTTTTTGGATAGCCAATCAGAAGTTTTACATTTACTTAGTACATGATGATATGCCAGGATCCTCTAATTTTTACACCAGTTAGACATCTTTCACCATCCGACATTCTTGTTGAAAGAAGGTGGGTCATCATTCGGCATGTACTTTAACCATATCTAGGGATAAAGGTCACCCTTCTAGTTATTAGTCCTCCATTTCTAGACTTCAATAACAACTTGCTTCCTTGAGATAGTGAACCACACTCTGAACCATCTCTTTTGGACAATCTTACATCATGAGTTTTTACTCTTCTCTGAACCATCTCTTTTGGACAATCTTACATCATGAGTTTTTACTCTTCATCCTTAATGCTAGGAGAAACTCATAATGAGGTTTATGACTTGTGGGGTAGTAGCCTTTCCTTGTCCTCATCAATCAATAGTTTCAAGATGCATCGAGACTCCTTCCCTTTCCCTTGTACCTTCTTTAAAGGCATCTCTCTTTGACATTTGTCTTATGGCACTTCATAGCATGTGTAGCACTTTAATTTTTCCAATAACACTTTTTTTTAATGGCTATTAGAGTTTATATCTACTTTTGATTTTATATAAGAATGGTTTTCTCCCACTAGGTATTGATACTATTGTACTTAGTAGTTTCATTGACCTATTTGTGGTCATTTGTTGGACATTAATAAATTATCTTATCTATCTTTGTAGCTCTCTAGATGGCAACTATTAGATTCTTCCAAGAATCCAGAAAAATATAAAGTAGGGATATGCATCTCTCATTGTCCGTTCTTCATTACCAATGGCCTTGAACTGATCAAGCAAGGCATTGGAGGCATTAAGGTGATTTGTAACCCTATCACTATCCTTCACCTTTAGAGGATACAACTTCTTCTATGATAATATTGAATTCATAAGGGACTTGTTTTCACAAAATCTAGCATGCCTTGGAGGGGGAACCCTACAAGGCATAAACTAGACCTAGAAGCAACAATGGGGTAGTGGCCCACTATCACTGTTATGCTCTTGATTCGGATCTTGGGGGGGGGGCGGAAGCCAAGATTTAAAAGATTGAAATGGATCTTGGGGGAAAGGCCCCCACAATCTGAAAAATTGAAATGCCAGAAGAAAAGGAGGAGAATGCCCAATAAACAACACCACAAAAAAACTTTTTATTAAAACCGATCATAACTATAAAGGCTACATTGTGGCGGACAATCTGTCCTTTTACAAAATGTGACTTGTTACTTATAGTATTTTTCAGTTACAATACCACGGGTCAATTAATACCATGGGTGGATGTCACAATACCACAGGCCAATTCCATGGGTGAATGAATACCACGGGTGGATGTCACAATACCATGGGCAATTAGCATGGGTGAATGAATACCATGGGTGGATGTCACTTATAATGCCATGGGTGGATGCCACTTACAATACCATGGGTAAATTCCATGGGTAGATGAATAATATGGGTGGATGAGTGCCATGGGTTGATGCCATTTTCCATTCGGATCATTCCTCCCTCCTTAAGAAGTAATGCTCCCCATTGCGTAAAGTTCCCTCCTGCGAAGCGTTTGTTGAATATGAAGAGCCACTGAAGATAAGGGTTTTATATGGTTAACTCATAAACATGATAAACGAAGATCCGACGATAGAAATACCCTGTAATGCTTGTGACCAACTGTGATTCTGACAGTGTGCAGCCTAACAAATGGACTTCGATAAAGTGTGGGTTTGTGGATGACCCATAACCATGATGAACAAAGATCTGAGGATAGAGATACCCTGTAATGCTTGTGACCAACTATGATACTGACAGTGTGCGACCTAGCAAATGGACTTCAATGAAGTGTGGGTTTGTGGATGACCCGTAACCATGACAAATGAAGATCCGAGGATAGAGATACCCCGTAATGCGTGTGACCAACTATGATATTAACAGTGTGCGACCCAGCAAATGGACTTCGATGATAGGGATTTTGTGCAGTTGACCCATAACCGCGATGTTGGTTGTTGATGAAGTAGCAGGTGCCTACATAGCCTAGGGTGTGAGGGCATCTCTCCAAATAACCCAAGCCAAATGCTACTATGCTGAAACTGATGAATGTGAAGCAGGTGCCTACTAAAGTGGGGTGGGACGGCACGTCTTCAACGAAACCCGCTCCGAATGCTGTTCCATAATTAAAATGGACATAACTCAGCGAATATAATTCAAAATATTTATTATAACATGTTTTTGGAAGCAGAAGGATCATTTTGCATCTTCCCATGTGTTGGCAATCCTTATCTGGACACCCTAGAATCTTTGATTCGCATTGCAATTTTTTTCGCCGTCACAAAAGTTTTGAAAAAATAGTTGATTTTAAATGAGCTATATTTCCTACATCTGAACTCCAATTAGACCCATTTTTTTTTAAATTGGGTGATTTTTCAAGAGGAGCTCAAATCTACATTCCCTTTTCTGAAATTCTGCACAAAAACTTCAAAACATGACAGAAGAGTCGTCGTCCACCAGTCGTCGTCAGGAAAAAAAATTCTACAACGTAGCTGATTTTAAATC
>APFE030454584.1:0-16741 GCA_000404065.3 Pinus taeda | reverse complement strand
AGTATTATTAATGTGCCTTTATACCAATGAACACCCATACACATTCATTATCAACAGCATTATACAAGAGAAATGCACAACAGTAAAAAGGGAGGGGCAACTCCCTGCAATATGAGTCTGCCCAATATCAATATATTATACAATCTTTACTTTTACAAAGTATAGACTAAGTCCCCAAATTTATACTTAGCCAAATTTACAACTTTGGCAAACTCGGTTACCCAGCTCGTCAGCACCTTCGCACGATCACTGCACAACTCACCAACCCTTCGTTCACCTTGTCGCACGATCGTGTTGTTTGCCCAACTCGGGCGCGCCTCCAAGTCACCACACACGGGCGCCTCTACTCGAGACACACCTCCGTTCACAATCTCAAAACTTCACCAAGTCACCGTGCACACTTGCATGATGGACGAGCGCTCACCTGAGTCGCCAAGACACGCGTGCCAGGTCATCTCACAAACCGGGCGCTCCTCCATTTCACCGTCGGGCAACTTTGCACAAAGCGGGCACTCCTCCGTTTCCACCATTGGGCACACCTTCGCACAAACCGGGCGCCACACATACACCGTGCACGCCTCACCCAACCGTCGGGCGACCTTGCCCGCGCCTTCACCCAAGACCAAGATGTGTGTTCCTCCGTGCAGGTTTACCCAAGAACGGGTGCATCACCAATCTACGCCCTCCTTCCTTGCTGCGTTACCGTCACCTGTTCTGTGCACTTCTTCTTGAGCGATGAGCGATTGTGTGATGTTCAAATGAAGTCCAACACACTCCAATATATATGCGTTGAAAGGGGAGGTCGCAGCTTGCCCAGCCAACCTCCCCACACCCTCACTTTCATTGCAAAAACCCGTCGTATTAAGTCAGCCTTTGTATCTTCATGGGTTGGTCGTCGGTTGAGCGTTCATGCTCCCCACACCTATATAATTGCTCACCCTCCTTCTCCATGCGTTCGTTACCATATAACTTTGCGCATATGCAAGTTGGGCTTCGTACTTCAAGCCAAGAGCGTGCATAAGGACTGCAGGTCCTTACACCTTATATCGGGGAAACAGGACGCTCCATCCATCAAAGGATCAACGAACATGTAGCTGACCTAAGGCACGGGAGAACCAAGTCTTCAGCGTTAGCAGAGCATGCGGAAAAGACCAAGCATCAAGTTTGTATTGAGGAGGCCAAGGTTATCGCCAAGGTTACGCAGTTCCATCACCGTAAACTCAGGAAAGTCATTGAAATTGAAAGGAGGCCTAACAATCTCAATAGAGATGACGGGTGGAAGATCAGTAGTTGTTGGATCCCTGTCCTTTCTTCCTAGTCTATCCTTACCCTCCCTCCCCCTCCTCCCTTGTCTGACCTTTTCTAGTATTCTAGGTTTCCCCGTTTTTGTCCCCTTTTTTTATCCCGTATCCTTCTCCATCCTCCTAGTTTCTCCTTTGGTTAATTTTTGGTCATGTTCTCAACCATCTTGTTTTTAGTTTTTTTTACTCTCGTTCTATTTTTTATTAATAACACCTTATCATTAAGATTTTAATATTATCATCCCTAGAGCTATTAGATGGCTTCTCTTATAATTTTTAATTTTATGTTCTTTACCCTTTCCTTAATCCAAAATTATTATTATTACTATTATTTTATAATTTATTTACTTTAAATTTTAATTTTACTAAAACTTAAAAAATAAAATTAACTAGCTATTTAAATAATTTATTAATTCTATTTAAAAATTAAAAATAAATAAAATAAATAATGGAAGACCCTCTACTTAACCTTGATTGACTTTGACTAATAATATAAATTAATTAATACATTAATTACCAAAAATATTGATTAATATAAAGAAAATTTATATATATAAATTATGATTTTAAAAATAAAAATGGAATATTACATGATCTATTATTAATATATAATTTAAAATTATTGAATTATTTATTACGAATATACCCACAATTAACATTAGAATATTATTATATATTTTAGCGTAATGGTCAGCTGCTCTCCCTATTTAACTGGCAACTATGATCTGACTGCTCAACTTGTAATGGTCAGCTGCTCTCCCTATTTAACTCGCAACTATGATCTGACTCCTCAACATGTCTTGACTCCTCAACTTGTAATCTGACTCCTCAACTTGTAATGGTCAGCTGCTCTCCCTATTTAACTCGCAACTATGATCTGACTCCTCAACATGTCTTGACTCCTCAACTTGTAATGGTCAGCTGCTCTCCCTATTTAACTCGCAACTATGATCTGACTCCTCAACATGTCTTGACGATGAACCACACTACTTGGTTCGAAACGTGTCGACAAAAGTGTTCTACATGTGATTTACGCCGAAACTCTTCTTACAAATATTATGGATCACAGAAGCCTCAATTCAAAATTTCATTGCTAGGTTAATTATTTATTTAGCTATTTTTAAGAGTTTAAATATTTTAAATTTCATATTTACCTAGTCTTAACATTTTTATAGTTTTGTTATAGGTTAAATTTTAAATATATTTTATTTGTAGAATTGAGGCTTCTGTGATTGATCATAGTTATAAGAAGAGCTTCGGCGTAAATCACATGAAAAAGACCTTTGGTCTTTTTCATGTGATTTACGCCGAAGCTCTTCTTATAAATATATTTTATGTCAAAAGTAATTAGATAATTAAGCAATCAATTCTAAGTATTTACAGGGTAGTCAATTCTAAGTAATTCTAAGTATTTATAGGGTATTAATTTTATTGATTAATAGTTTTTACATTCACTTTTTTAGTCAAAATTACTATTTTTTACATTCATTTTTTTCAAAATATAGCTAAGTTCTTCACTCTTTAATTATAATATTTTATTATCTAGTCAAAACTAGCCGTTAAATTATAAGGGTTGAAAATTTAGCTCTCATTGTGGTTGGTACCATGATTTCATGATGATGAACCACATTGGATGGTTCCAAGCGCGTGCACAAAAAACTCATATGTGATTAATATCTAAAAATGTCCTAACATTCATAATTATGGATCATAGAAGCCTAAATTGGGTAACTAAATACTTAATAAAAACAACTTAATATTTATAGGATTGAGGGAAAAAATTGAAAAATTTTATTTTTTTTTAAAGTTAAATGGTTGGTGTGAGGTTTAGTTTCCACGAGATCACACGGTCAAATTTTACGGGGAAAGATTGAAGATGAGAGTCATCTTTAAGGGAATTGAATTATCTCAAAGAACCTCCAAACTCAACTAAGCTTCACACAAATTTAATGATAGCAAATTATTATTCCATTCAATATTAAATGTTCTTCACCTAAATTCTTATTCCATATATAAATATATATATTACTTCTTTGAAAGTAAAATTAAATTAGAATATATATATATATATATAATAGATAAAATATTTAAAACTATATATTTTTAAAAAATTATATATATTTAATTAAAAATGAAATAAATATAATATTATTTATTTTAAAAATTACAATTAATCAATTTTAATTAATTATATATATAGTGCGTGGTTCAGTGAAATAGTTATTATCTTTCCTCCCCGGAGATTCCCCGCCCAGGTAGGTCCAAACAAAACGATACTACCCTCGTAGATTCCCCACCCAGTAGGTCCAAATAAAACGATACTACCCTAGTAGATTCCCCTCCAAGGGATGGGATTTAATATTATACCTTTTCGATTGCCTTCTCCATATATAATTAGTTTGTCGGTAGGAGGTATGAAACGGCCATACTGTGCAAGCGCCACCAGAAAATACCCTGCAAAACAGTTTGCAGAGACGTATGTATACGGAATCGTTGCCGCCTCAGTTGCACGCCGAACTTGCCTTTTCTGTTCAAATAATAAGTTGCCGGGCTCCATAACATGGTGCATCCGATCGACGTCCATTCCGAACTCCGAGGAAAGAAAACGCTGTACATTCAGATAAAATCCACCATCGTTATCAAACAATTCTACAGGCATCGTTTCCGCCGGTCATGGGCCGGAAAAAGAGGCCATTGCCCCCAAAACAAAAACAAGTACAAGTGGGTTTATACTGAATCAATGGGCTGGGTGAAAGAAATGAACTTGATAGTGCCTACTTCCTTGATAGCCTGTATCAATTTCAGCTGCTCAACTATATGGCTTTCCGCTATTGTGGATATTACCACATCCACTTGTTTTAATGCATTTACAATGCTTTCGTGATCATCCACTGAACCCTGAAACATACAACAACCAATTGCAAATAATCTCACCATAACTTGAAGTTTAATAGAAATAATCGAATTGAAATCAGAAATCCCGAACCCAAAAAACCCAAGGCCAAAATCTACCTGATCTTTTAGATCAGATTTCTTACATTTCCGTGTGAGTTCCAATGTTCAAGAATTTTAGATCCGGATTTCTTGCATTTCCGTCTGAGTTTCATTGTTGATTCAGAAATTCTCAGAACCAAAAAACACGTTTGTTTTCTATGGTTGGAATGTTAATTACTCCAACTATCAGAATTTTTATCGAACAATTAATCGTAGCTTATCTAGGCTAGAGGTTTAATATAAACGTGCAAAGCATTTTACCTGAATGAGGTGTGCGCCGGCCTGTTTGAAGGAAATTACAAGCTGAGCTTTATGAATATTGGAAGCGACATATTAGCTCGTACAAGAACAAAGGTGGGGTGTCCCAGGGCCGAGCTGGCCATTACCATCCTTTTGCCCACGTATCCTGTGCCACCAACGATCAACACCCTGCTGGGTTTTGCCATTATGTGTTGCTCAAATAGCTCGTAACATTAACCCTGATGGATGCGACATCGTGGGTAATGGCAACTTATTGTTATAAAGGTTTTCAGAGATGACGAGTGCGTCCCACTATGATTACCGAGCTGCTCCACTCACCACCAACAAGTCGAGTGCATTCCAGATCAACAAGCTACCGTACAATAATTTCTTAAAAGGGTGAGATGGCTACTCATGAGTCATAATTATTCTTTTTTTAAGTTTAGCATTAATTTTTATTACCCTTGAAAAAAAGTTATATCTAAGGTGGTTAGGTGTTCTCAACACAACCACGTGCCTTGATCACCTAACAATATGATAAGTCATCTAAAAGCAAAATATTATAAGTCTAGCAAGCAATAATTTCTTAAATTTGAGAGATGACTACTCATAACTGATTTTTTTTTTTTGTTTAAGTTTAGTAGTATCTTTCATTATTGGTTAAAAAGGCAAGTTGCATCCAAATTCCAAATGGTTAGGTGGTCGTTTAGTAGTATCTTTCATTATTGGTTAAAAAAGGCAAATTGCATCAAAATTCCAAATGGTTAGATGGTTAGGTGGTCTATTGACCACCTAACAACATGATAAGTCATCCAAAAACAACATGATAAGTCATCCAAAAACAGAGTATTGTAAGTCTAGCAAGCAATAATTTCTTAAACGGGTGAGATGGATACTAATAACTGATTTATTTGTTTAAGTTTAGTGATATCTTTCACTATCAATTAAAAAATGCAAGATATATCCAAATTCCAAATGGTTACAGAGAGTGAAACTAGGTATGTTGACCACCTAACAACATGATACGTCATCCAAAAGCAAAATATTATTAGTCTAGCAAGCAATAATTTCTTAAACTTGACATATGGCTACTAATAACTGATTTAATTTTTTTAATTTTTTTTTTGTTTAAGTTTAGTAGTATCTTTCATTATTGGTTAAAAAAGGCAAGTTGCATCCAAATTCCAGATGGTTAGGTGCTCTGTTGACCACCTAACAACATGATAAGCCATCAAAAAGCAAAATATTGTAAGTCTAGCAAACAATAATTTTTTAAAAGAGTGAGATGGCTACTCATCACTGATTTAATTTTTTAAATGTTTTTTTGTTTAAGTTTAGTGATGTCTTTCATTATCAATCATTATCAATTAAAAAAGGCAAGTTATATTCAAATTCCAGATGGTTAGGTGGCTTCAACCTGCCGAGAGTGAAACTAAGTTTGTTGACCACCTAACAACATGATAAGTCACCCAAAAGCAAAATATTACAAGTGTAGCAAGCAATAGTTTCTTAAATGGGATAGATGGCTACTAATAAATGATTTAATTTTTTAAATGTTTTTTTGTTTAAGTTTAGAAGTATCTTTCATTATTGGTTAAAAAAGACAAGTTGCATCCAAATTCCAGATGGTTAGCGGGTCTGTTGACCACCTAACAACATGCTAAGCTATCCAAAAGCAAAATATTATAAGTCTAGCAAGCAATAATTTCTTAAACGGGAGATATGGCTACTAATAATTGATTTAATTTTTTAAAAGCAAAATATTGTAAATCTAGTAGGCAATAATTTCTTAAACAAGAGAAATGGCTACTAATATCTGATTTAATTTTTTAAATGTTTTTTATTTAAGTTTAGTAGTATCTTTCATTATCAGTTAAAAAAGACAATTTACATCCAAATTCCAGATGGTTAGGTGGCCTCAACTTGCCGAGAGGGAAACCAGGTTTGTTGATCACCTAATAACATGATAAACCCTCCAAAAGAAAAATATTATAAGTCTAACAACAAATAATTTCTTAAACGGGAGAGATGGCTACTAATAACTAATTTAATTTTTTTAATGTTTTTTGTTTGTTTAAGTTTAGTAGTATCTTTTATTATCAGTGAAATAAGCCAAGTTACATCCAAATTCCAGATGGTTAGGTGGCCTCAACTTGCCGAGGGAAACCAGGTCTGTGGACCACCTAGCAACACGATAAGCCATCCAAAAGCAAAATATTATAAGTCTAGCAAGCAATAATTTCTTAAATGGGAAAGATGGCTACTAATAATTGATTTTATTTTTTAAAGGCAAAATATTAAGTCTAGAAGCAATAATTTCTTAAACGGAAGAGATGGCTACTAATCACTGATTTAATTTTTTAAATGTTTTTTGTTTAAGTTTAGTAGTATTTTTCATTATGGGTTGAAAAATGCAAGTTACATCCAAATTCCAGACAGATAGGTGGCCTCAACCTACTGACAAGGAAACCTGATCTATTGACCACCTAACAACATGATAAGCCATCCAAAAGCAAAATATTATAAGTCTAGCAAGCAATAATTTCTTAAATGAGAGAGATGGCTACTAATAACTGGTTTAATTTTTTAAATGTTTTTTGTTTAAGTTTAGTAGTATCTTTCATTATCGGTTAGAAAAGGTAAGTTACACCCAAGTTCCAAATGGTTAGGTGGTCTCAACTTGTTGAGACGGAAACCAAGTCTGTTGACTAGCTAAGAACATAATAAGTCATCCAAAAGAAGAATATTACAAGTCTAGCAACTAATAATTTCTTAAACAGGAGAGATGACTACTAATCACTGATTTAATTTTTTAAATATTTTTTTGTTTAAGTTTAGTAGTATCTTTCATTATGGGTTAAAAAAGGCAAGTTACATCCAAATTTCAGATGGTTTGGTGGCCTCAACTTGCTTGTTGACCCCCTAACAACATGATAAGCAATTCAAAAGAAAAATATTATAAGTCTACCAAGCAATAATTTCTTAAACCGGAGAGATGGTTACTAATAACTTATTTAATTTTTTAAATGTTTTGTTGTTTAAGTTTAGTAGCATCTTTTATTATCGGTTAAAAAATGTAAGTTATATCTAAATTCCAGATAGTTAGGTGGCTTCATAAATTAAGTCTATAGACCACCTAACAACATGATAAGCCATCCAAAAGAAAAATATTATAAATCTAACAAGCCACCCTAAATAAATTTGAATATCTTTATACTTCCTAGAATCTAAATAATTATAAACATTTTGAAAAAAAAATACTGCTGCATATAATAAAAAACAAAACAAGAAATACACTATCAAACTACTCGTAATCACTGGAGCCTACAAATTCAATTGTAAAGATACATGGGATATGCTGCTAAATGCCACTGAAGCCCCCATTCCGCTGTTGAAGTTGACACTGAACCTTCCAAGAACCTTAATTTTTAAAAAGGTAAAAAAACATTTTAATCTAAAATAATTCAGCGCCACAAAAGTAAAGTTTGGCCAAAAAATTCCCATCACAAAAGTTACTGTTCTTGCGGTAATTGATGACGGAGAAGAAAGTGACCAATCAAACTCCCGGAAAAGAACCTGGATAACTTTAGAATTATGTGGTTGTTGAGCTACTCCAGTCCTGTATTTCTTTGATCAACAACCTACCGTTCATCAACTGAATGGTCGAATTTTCTCAGCAACTACCTCTATAGGATAGATAATCACATGGGCGTCCTCATTGAGCGTGGAGAATTTTTTCTTTTTAATCCAAATAAAAATTTGGATGCTCGTGTATTATGTTATGAGATATATCTATCATTTTCGTATTTTACAAATGTATAAAAAGTGTATAGTAAGATGTTATTACCCAGCCTGCATGATGTGATGGCTGGGGTGGATGGCTTTCGTTTCCTAACCGTGTTCGTTCCCTGGGGAGGTCTCTTTTCGGCGATATGTGATGTTTTTGTTGGCTTCGGCCGTATTTTGACTGGTTTCGGCCACATTGTATTCTGGCTTGGGTAATATTTTGATTGGCTTAGTCCATATTGTATGATTGTAAATGTGATTTTTCTGGTGAAAAAAATTTCTGATTGGCTTAGGCCATATTGTATGATTGTAAATGTGATTTTTCTGGTGAAAAAAAAAAATGTTATTATTCTCAAATATAAATATTATAAACGTGTTAATTTCTTTAAAAAAATACAGAAATTCGTTAATTCGATTCATTGCTGAACAATTCGCCCCTTAATATAGCAAGCTAATGCTCCCCATACGTTATTTAGTAGATCATGTTAATATAGTAGCTTAATTCTTTGGCATGGGTTAATTAGTGAATCATATTAATAATCTATAGCTCATCCAAAATGATTATTCGTGTGGGGATTATAAAATGATTATTCTGCGGTTATAAGTTGCTCTCTGAACATAAATAGATTGAGCATGGTATATCTAAAGAAAGAATTAAAATAAAAGTAAATGAAAGAAAAAAATAAGAAGCAAAAGTGAAATTAAAAAAAAAAAGGTGTTTTTATTTTATTTTAATTTTGGAAACTTAGAATCTTTAAAAAGGTGTGAAAGTGGCTTAATATTATGAGCTATTTTTTTAGATAAACCAGTTTTGAATATAGATTTTATAAATGTGTATTTATTAGATAAATGGAAAAAATGTTTTTTTTTTCAATTTTCGAAATTAAATTTTTTTAAAAATGTGTGAAAGTGGCTTAATTTTATGAGTTATTGTTTGTAGATCAACCAGTTTTATAGATTTTAAATGTGCATTTATTAGATAAATATGTTTTTTAAAAAATATTATTAATTAAGTTTAGGATAAAAAATAAAAGAAGTTTGAGAGTAAAAGATAAATAGTAAATTTTTTTATATGAATTTTATTTTTAAAATTATTATATTATTTGAGTCAATTAAAAGTTTATTTGAATTCAAAATTAAATCATGAAAAGAAACTAACAAAACATTACAAATCTATAAGATATTTTAGTATCCAATTTTTTGAAATTAAAATTTTTCCATATGTTAATAATTCAAATTCAAATTTGATAACTATATTTGATTATAAATGAATGTAATTAATATAATTTACTAATATATTATTAATAAAAATTATATAATATTATTTAGTTATTAAACATTATTTTTATTTTTTTATTTTGTATTTATGTTAAATCCGAAAATATTTACACCTAAATTTTTGGACTTTTTTTAAGACCATTGGATGACGTGCTGTAAAGATTAAAATAAATTCGGAAACAATCCGATACATGAAAGATGACCAGAATAATATATATATTATATAATATTTATATTATTATATATATATATATATATATGCGCCAATATGCATAGAATGGATCAATTAATGGTCGGGACTCGAACAAAGGAATTCTGCTGGCTAGGGTTTTCTACAAATCCAAGCGCATCGTCAATAAGCAATAAAAATATTGTTACGTAGAACATCACAATCGGCTACCACAAATTGTTCCATAAGAGAGGCCACTTGTAGCATACGTGTATCCATAAGAGAGGTCACTTGTATAGATTTTATATCTCGATCATCCATCCATTTATTTTCTAAATAAAATCGAAATTATGGAAGGCCCATTCCAATATAGAAGCTAATGGGTGTTTTCAAATATCTTATAAATTGTTTTTTTTAATATTGAAAATAATAATAATGAAATAGAAAATTTTCAAACCATAATTGCAAAATTAATAATTAAAATTATAGAATAAGTGGAATATATAAAATATATAATTTGAGTTTATGGATGATGATGAAGAAGATTTACTAAGATTTTATGGTCTACAAAATTTTTAAAAGATAAAAGATTAATCATAATTTTTTAATATTTTATTGGTATACTTAAAAAAAGTGAGAGAAGCTTCTAAGATCACCATAGTTTTGCTAACTTAAAGATAAAAAAAGACTGGTATTGTGACAAATATTTTGTAAATTAGTTCAAATGTGAGTATAAGATAGACAATCTAAGAGAGAGATTTTTTATCTTCAACCGGTTGATGGCACAGGTGGCAAACTCCTTCATCCCATGAAATTTTGGGAACTAGCCAATGTGTAGTTTCACTATGAAGCTCATAAGAATTAGTTATAATCTTGGCAATGCTCATTTTCTTCTTAACACTAGTAAAGAGAAAAATATAATTTTGCTTTTAGATATTTGGATTAATCACCTCCTTGTAATATCATAGTTTCCCTTTTCCTTCGAGCTCTTTGTTTCCCCACAATTTCTCCTTAAATCTTGAAGTAATAATATTTTTAATATTATCCAATTATAGAAGATGATACCGTCCTTTATTCCCCAGTGATCAAGCCAAGACCATGCATCCATAAGCCACCTTCACTTGAGCTTAAGGTGGGGTTTTTGGCTACAGCTAGAAGCAATTTTAGGAAACCTATTGGAGTTCATGTTATGCATAAGATACGTATCATAGCCATGGTTTCAATTGGGAAAGGATTACTTCAATAAAGAGGGTAGAGTTGGGAGTATTTCCTTTAATATTGGAGTTGTAAGTTATAAACTACTTCTGGATCTATTAAATCTTCCTTCGTGACTCTCTAGGTATAATACAACCCCAAACCTTAAATTGATATAAAATAATATGAGTGATGAAAATATCAAGTTGGATCTTTTTTTAATCCCAAATCCAAAGTCTACCAACTTACAATTATTTTCAAGGCTATATTAACCATTCCACCCTTCATTTATCATTCTCTAAATGCTATAATTCCAACTGAGTTTATGATGGATGTCAATTACCAAATATTTTTATGAAACAAATCCCTCCAATGAGTTGTTGTCATAAATGAAAGTATCATAGGTGATCTTTTTGGATTTAATTAGCATGAGTTTAGTTTTGTGATTATTTATAGTCATAGCCATCTCAGAGCAAAACCTTATAGGATTTTGAGTTGCTTGCCAAAATCATAATGGCTCATTTCCATAATAACAATATCCTCAACACAATGGAGAAGAGTTATGACTATATCAATGAGCATGGGGTCAACATAACCTACATCTTCCAAACACTCTTGTAGTTTATCAATGTATGTGCCAAAAAGGTTAGGAGATAAGAGACAATGTTGGTTGATTCCAATATTGCATTTAATTTCTACTGCCCAACCCTCAATGGTCCTAATCTTGGAAATAATATTACTGTACATCCTTGTCACAATAACCGTGAACTAAAGAAGAACCATTATCTCTTCTAGCCTCTTCCATGGCTTTGTTCTAGGAATGACGTCAAATGCTTTTCTAAAGTCATCCAAACATAAAAGATATCAATTTTATTATTATGGCATTCCACTACAATTATCCTAGGAGTAACAAGATGATCCATGGTTGAATGATATCTGCTTTGGTTCTTTTACCATCAATTTCAAGGTAAGGGATAATCTTTTAGCCTTACTTCACTAGTAAATTAAATAGTTTGTATATGTATGAGATGATGATAGATTCTCTCATTTGAAAATTTTCAGCCTAGTACTCTTCTATAACCTTAGCTTTCCCATTAACGAGTTGCTTCACAAAAAACTCAATGTCTTCCAAAGAAAATATATCATCCTCTATAGGGGAATTTACATGTGAGAGTCACATGTTGAAAAATGACAACAATTAATGTAAATGATATAATTATCTAGGTAAATCTATTTTACCATTCAATAAACTTTTATAATGAAAGACAATTATGTAACGAAATAGCCCATATTAATTGGTGATTTCCTAAGAGGCTTGTTGTACCTGGAGAGTCATTTTGAGCAATAAGAATTCCAATCCCTCACCCAGTGGAGGTTTCCTAGACACACTTTAGGGTCTTACCAGGTAATTCCATGAGTTAATTTGTGTGATTTAGTTTCCTATTTTTTATGCAATTATTTATTGTTTGAATGTTAATGATTACTAAATACCAACAAGTGGTATCAGAGCATAAATGCGAATTTGATCAGAGAAGAGGGAATCTAGAGCCACCGCCTATGTAGAAGTTTTTCTGACAAGTCGGGCAAGACTTAAAATTGGAGTCTCAATTTTTTATATTAAAAAGAATGAGAGGCACCATTTTGAAGTTGAGCCAAACCTTGTCTAAAATTGGTTGGAAGTATTATGTATTTGACTACAAAAAGGTCTGATATAATGTTTATTGTAAGTTTAATTTTTACATTCATGGAGTCTTTGAAGAGTACATATTGGCTAGTTGGAAAAATGATTTTAAGACATGTTAATGTAACAAGAAATTATCGTATCCTGTATACATATGATTCAGATTTTAAACTACTTGGATATATAAATAGTGATTTTGCTAGAAATATTGATAACAAAAAGAAAACATGTGGGTATGTGTTCATTTTTGGTTCAGGTGTAATTTCATGGACATCAGTAAAGCAATCCATTGTGACTCTAACAACAGTTAAAGCAGAACATGTTGGAGTGACAGCAACATCCTGTCAAATTGTGTGGATGACACTGAAATGTTGCATAAACATAAAAAAAAAAACCAACTTAGATTCTTTATGACAACAAATATGTTATTACATTATCAAAAATTCTATGTTTTTCGTAAACATATTGATACGAGGTATCACTTCTTTCGAGAAATAACGAAACATAATCAAATATATAGAGAGTTATGCAGATTGAAAAACTAATTTGCATACATATTTACAAAACCATTGGGAAAAAAATTGTTTGAAACACACGAAATATACAAGAGTATGTATAATGTAACGAGATTTGTATGTAATAACAAACTTTTTTTGTTTTTGATAAAATATTTAAGAGAAAATGTAAGAATAATTATTTCATCGCACACGATCTTCCACCGCCGCCATTTTCCTCCACCGCCTCACCGCACACCACCCTTCACTGCATTGCTTTACCTCATCCAATTTCTAACAGTCACCACCGACCTGCAGAATTGAACGGAAACATCGCCTTGTGAAATCATTATTCTAATTAATATAACCGACTAATTTTTGTATAAATAGAGATAATCAGCCATAGGTGATCATCCTACTCGGATTTCGTATTTGCATGGGTAGATTAGCAATTGTAGCTGCAGTGTGAATTTCCTGTGTTTAGTTTATTTCACGTTCCAACACACATTTAATTATGAATGGAAGGACATCATGTTAGTGTGGGTAGTGTCGTTCCTTTTCGAGGCTCGGTCATTTTGACCTCCATCAGGGTATAAATTTGACACCCAATCTTATTTGACCCAAAAAAATATGACAGGCCTTTTTTTAAAATCGCATAATATTTGATTTTTATTTTTATTTATCATTTAAATATCGCTTATTACATGTTTTTTTGAGTATATAAATAATTTTTTGCAAATTTATAATTATAGTTTGATTATAAAATATATGTTTATATTTTATTACTTTAAAAATTATAATATAGGTTATTTTTAATCATAGAAAGCTATTTGTTTTATTATGTATTTAATTTGGTGAATGGGGTTGAGGAGCTCATTTCTCTTTTCTTATTTTAAAGACAAAAAATTCTACTTAACCTATATTAGGAGGAGAAAAATAAAATTTCACATAGAAACTTAATTATTTTAATTAATTAAATATAATTAGTAAATAAATCAAAAATTATGGTTTAACTCTAATTATTGAACATTCATCTTTTAAATACTAATTATTTTAATTAATTAATGGATAATAATAATAACTAATAATAATTATTATTATTATTATTATTATTAATTATTGAATAAATCTATTTTTATTTATTAGATTTAATTTACTATGGATTTTTAATGCATACTTTCAATCTTACCCAATATTTTCATGAAATAAAAAGCTTGACTTATAAATAAATAAATTCAAATTAAAACTCATTTACTATGATTTTAAAGAATACATTCAGCCTTAAGCAACCATTAAAATTTTATGAAAAAACGTGACCTTAGAAATAAATAAATTCAAATTATGAGTAGAATCTTTTTTGGGGTAAGTTATAATGCACAAGAGAGATTTGTTGTATAATCCTAACATGGTATGAGAGAGGTTAAATATTTTGATTAATTAAATAATAAAAAAACATTAAAATTATGATTTATCTATGATTATTAAATAATCCTGTTTATCTTATTAGATTATTTACTTTGATTTTAAGGTATAATCTCAGTCACACAACCATTAAATTTTTATGAATAAACTTGATTTAAAAAAAAATAAAAATCAAATTAATTCACAAGTAAAAATTTCTAGTGCTTCTCCTCAAACCTCTCCTCTCTTTTGGCTAGAGCTTACCGATTGAACAACTTGGTAGCCTCATTGTCACTAACAACTTGCATACATTAAATAAAATTCAGTAATATAAATTCAAATCAAAATAAATGAAAATTTAAACTAGTTAAAAAGATTAAAATTACATATTTTGCATCAAGTGGGTGTGTTGTGATTGACTAAATCAATATATAGAAATGGATTACACTATTCTTACATTCATAATGGATTTCCTCAACTTTTAAATATGCTTTGTCATAACAAATACATGGACAAAATCATGGGTTATCAAAAATGTTAAATTATTAATTTTATTTTCTTATTTTATTTTATTTCTAATTTGCTAATCAAAATGTTTACATAACATAACAAGGAATTACAACATTTATTCATACCATTGGACAAAACCATGGGTTATTCAAAACTTGTAACCGTCAATGTTAAATTATTAATTTTATTTTGTTATTTTATTTTATTTCTATTTTGCTAGTCAAAATATATACGTAATATAACAAGGAATTACAACATTTATTCAAAACTGAGCTAAAGAAGTTCAATAATTATCTATGTAAAAACTAAATTCTTCCACTATTAGTTATGAAAAAAATTATAAAACTACTTATTAAAATATAAATATATTATATATATATATATATATAATATATAATATATATATATATATAATACTTTATGGAAAAAGTGATTATATATATATATATATTATTATAATATATATTAAATATATCAATCAAAATTTGGCATTTTACAAAATTAATTTAAATATCTTTTGACTTGCAAAAAGATTTTCTATCTACTTCGGGTTTCTTTCCTTACCCTCTGCTGTTTTCCCTTCTTCTCTGATTATGAAATATTAAAATATAAAATCTGAATTTTAATAGAAAATACAATAGCCATTTTTTAATCAGTTGAAACAAATAAATTTAATTGATATTTAAATTCTATATAATTAGATAAATTACAATAAAAATAATAAATACATTTATCTAAATGGCATATCCATTAAAGTATAGATTCTAATATTTCACGGTTTGATTTGAAAGGTTACTATAACAAAAATTCAACTTAAATTTTAATAAAACTATAAAAAAATAATATGTAATGATAATTGAAGATACCAGACAGAGAAATGTTTGCAATATTTTGCTAACGAGAGAAATGTTCTCCACCAACCACTGATTATTAAAAGTTCAAAAATATATTAAATCTACTATAATTAAGAGTCCCATAAATGTCAAGTTTGACAAATAATTTTCTAAACATAAAATAATTAAGAGTCCCATAAATGTCAAGTTTGACAAATAATTTTCTAAACATAAATAATTAAGAGTCCCATAAATGTCAAGTTTGACAAATAATTTTCTAAACATAAAAAGTTCTTGCAGTAATTTGTGACTGAGAAGCAAGTGACCTGCACCCAATTAAAATCCCGGAAAATAAGCCCCATAGTTTTAGGATTGTATGGCGTTGCATAAATTCTGTGCATATGTTACATCAAATGTTACAATCGGCGATTACATTCAGAGAGGCAGGTGCCGTGAATATGTGCAAATAGGTTACAAGCTGTATGGAAACTTATCAACCCACAGCATGCAATCTTCTAGAATGCAAAGGCACGTATTATTAAATTTTTTTTTAAATCAGAATACAAAAGCTTTGAAATTTGTAAATCCAATATATGATGTCAGAATTGGAAAACTTTGAAATTTGTAAATCTAATATTTTTTTCTACAGTATAATTAATATATTTAATGTGTAGGAATTTACAGGGTAACTTCTTTACATAGAACACCAAAGGACACCACTTACAAACAGACCACAGATCAATACATTAGTATTTTTGACGTGGTTAAAGCCCTCAAAGAGGGAAACAGTCCACGGCCTGAGCCAAGCGGCCGCTTCAGGCAATTTATTAATAAAATAATGAAAATTTATATAAGCTTCT
>APFE030454583.1:0-11720 GCA_000404065.3 Pinus taeda | reverse complement strand
TTCACTCGGTTGCTGAGCTTCTGAATGTGGAAACCCTCTGTGGATGGACGCTAAGGGTCCATAGGGACCTCACCTAGCCTCCCCAACCTGTTCCACGCTTTCCTTCCTTCTCCATCCCATCTGCACAACCAAACCCTAATTAGAACACAATCACAATCATCCCATCCACTTAAAGGAAAAATACAAAAACATGTCTTTTATGATGAAAACAGTTTAGATCCATGCATTTTCACTTATCATAGGTAATAGCAGCATTGGTAGAAGTTTCCTTCACGTCATTTGCATTATAGAGGCTAGACTAGTTAAAATAGGGTTTCCTAGGTTTACATGCCTTGATTTGCTTTCAGTTCATTTTTGTCAAGTAGATTAGTCTTCTTTGAGATAGCTTTCCTCCATCATTGATAAAGCTTCTTCTGTGAGCCCATAGAAGTTGGCTTGAGCCCTAGCGGACTTGTGCCAGCTGACCAAGTGACAGCTGCGACAAGAGCTAGTACTTGTGCATACAGCACCGTCGCTTCCAAGTTTGTACGAACTACCGGGTTGATAAAACAAGAGACAGGAAGCCCCAGGAGTTGTAGCATTATTGCTACAATACTGGAGCTCACCACCTGGGCCCGCCCTCACACTGAACGACACGACCGAATAATTTTACACAGGTGCCCTCAAACGACCCTTCCAAACGATTTTAAATGAAAAACGACCAGCCTAAATGAGTTTACATGGGAAATGACTCGCCCGAATGAGTTTACACGGCCACCCTCAAATGACTCGTCGGAATGAGTTTACACAGCCGCCCTCAAACAACCCGCCTGAACAAGTTTACACAAGCACCCTCAAATGACCCACCTGAATGAGTTTACACGACCGCCCTCAAACAAACCACCCGAATGCATTTACACGAGCATCCTCAAATAACCCGCCTGAATGAGTTTACACGGCCACCCTCAAACAACCCGCCCGAACGAGTTTACATGGCAAATGACCTTCCCAAACTAGTTTACACGGGCACCCTCAAACGACCCGCCCAAATGAGTTTACATGGAAAAAAACCTACCCGAACAAGTTTACACAGAAAACAACCCTCAAACGACCCACCTGAATGATTTTACATGGAAAATGACCCTCCCAAATGAGTTTACATGAGTGCCCTCAAACGACCTGCCTGAATGATTTTACATGGCAAACGACTCCCCCGAACCGGTTTACACGAGCATCCTCAAACGACCCACTCGAATGATTTTACATGACAAACAACCCTCATGAATGCGTTTACATGGGTAAACGACCCACCCAAACAAGTTTACATGGGAAAACGACCTGCCCGAATGAGTTTACATGATAAACAACCCACTTGAATGAGTTTACATGGGCTCCAACACACGACCGAAATGAAGGCACAAGGGAGAGTCGGGAAAATGGGCCACATGAATGTGAGCAAAGCCCACCCCTGGTCACAAATTAGCATTTTTGATACTGCCACATGTGACCTAGGCGCCCTCACATGACACAACATGACACGACTCGACCTAACCCGTCCCAACACGTTTTCACGGGTACCCACACACAACACGTCCTGACTCGCCTGAACGAAATTTGGGGTTTCCATGGGTGCATGACTCGAATGAAATTTCGGTTTTCGGTGGGTGCATGACCTGAATGGAGGCATGAGGGAGCATTGGGCAAATGGGCCGCACAAATGTGTAGAAGACGCATGGGTGGTCATGACTTAGCCTTTTTGGCACGACCACGTGTGCCCGAGCACCCACACACTTCACGACATGACCCAACCAGCCCTGGGCGAGCCGAGTCGACCCGCTCGAACACGTTTGCACGGGCACCCACACATGACACGACATGACTCGACTTGAACACAATTTGGGGTTTCCATGGGTGCACAACCCGAGCAAAATTTGGGGTTTCCATGGGGGCACAACCCGAACGAAGGCACAAGGGAGCGTCGAGCAAATGGGCCGCATGAACATGTAGAGGGCACATGGAGGGTCACAACTTAGCATTTTTGGCACTACCACGTGTGCTCGAGCACCAATGCACGGAACGACCCAACACACATGAACAAAATTTGGGGTTTCCATGGGTGCACGACCTGAATGAAGGCAGGAGGGAGCATCGGGTAAATGGGTTGCACGAACATGCAAAAGGTACATGGGTAGTGATGTCTTAGCATTTTTTGCATGGCCACATGTTACCAAGCACCCAATACAACATGGCATGACCTGACCCAACTCACTCGAATGCGTTTGCATGGGTACCCCCACATGACACTACCTGACTCGCTCGAACGAAATTTGGGGTTTCCATGTGTGCACAACGCGAATGAAATTTGGGTGCACGACCTGAATGAAGGCACAAGGGAGCATCGTGCAAACGGGTTGCATGAATGTGCAGAAGACACACATACGATGATGACTTAGAATTTTTGGCATAGCCACGTGTGCCCAGGCACCCACACATGGCACAGCATGACCCGACCTGCCCTGGGCGAGCCGGCCCCACTCGCTCGAATAAAATTTTGGGTTTACATGGGTGCATGACCTGAACAAAGGCATGAGGGAGCTTCGATCAGATGGGCCACACGAACATGCAGAAGACACACAGGCGGTCACAACTTAGCATTTTCGGCATGGCCATGTCTGCCCAGGCACCCACACATGGCATGACACAGCACGACCTGGCCCGCCCGAACGAAATTTGGGGTTTGAATCGGTGCATGACCCAAACGGAGGCACGAGGGTAGGAATATCTTTGACTCTAATACATAAATATACCTATTGTAACATGCCCTTAAGGTCTTCAACATTTTCTTTTGACTCTTCGACTCACCTATAACACTTTAACATGTGCTACGCCTATTTCAATGAGCAAGAAACTCAATGATAAATAATATATATCTATATCTATCTATCTATCTATCTATCTATCTATCTATATATATTCTATATATATTATATATAATTTTATATATATATGTATTATATTATTTATTATTTATATATTTCTTTTCTTGAATAAATAAAAATATCAAAAGTACATTTATGAATACCAAACCCAGTTACACTTTCTTCAATGCCCCCTCTTAACTAGGGGGTATTCATAAATCATTACAAGGTGTTTGACTATTTTTCAATCTTGAATAATTCACATAAGAGAAACCCGATTGGCAACCCATCTGTTATAGCATCATATTAGCCAACATTGTTCATAGCAATGCCTTGACTAACAACTTTATTTCTCATAAGATCATAGCACAACGTTGGCGAGGCCAATGGCTTATAAAAACCTTAGTCATTGTCTCTCAAGGTACATACCCACCCAGGTGTTCCCTGTATATGACCTTCTAGGACAATTCTTGTCTTGGGTTCCCAGCCCTCAAAGAATATCGCTCCTCTTGCCTACTCTTGTCTTGGATTCCCTACACATCCTCAAAGAGCATCATATTCTAGATGATTACCCAATCCTCCCATTCTTTCTTGCCAAGTGAAGACAAGAATGTTGTGTCTATCTCTTCCCCTTGATTGAGGTAGACATGCCCAAGTTTCCTGTGACAAGGAACTTGCCCAAGCTCCTTTGTAGTCGGGAACTTGTTAGAACTCCCCCTTATCGAGGGACTTGTCCATTCATCAACAACGTCTTCTTCGTGGGTCCTTCAGCTGCTTGATCTCTTGCTTTCCTTCGATGTCATGAAGTCTTTGTTTGAACTTCTTCCTGGCAGGGTACGACCATCGTTCACTTTCCCTCCTGGTTTGTCATGTCATTACTCCCTTCGTGGAAAGTGGCCTTCTTGATATATATCAGGTCCTTTTTGTCATCTAGCTACTCCTTTGTCATCTTGTTTATCCTTCATAATACTTATCACATGGATGCTTAGTTGTACTTTCTTGTTCCCATACTTTGATTTAGTGGCCCTTCATGACCTCATCGTGATATGCTTCACATCAAATGGTGTTTTCGTTGGATGGCCTCTTCATCATGACATATTTGTAGATTTGAATCAGTTATATGCACCTTACTATCTCCAAGGCCTTCGTAGGTGTGAAGGGTCCTTTGATATTTTTCTTCCTTTGTCAGAGTTGTCATGCCTTCTTTCGAGAGATGTTGAGGAATCTTGTCAAATAGTTATTCATTGTGACCACAATGTTCTTCACATGCTTGATCTCTTTCTTCATTTGCTTCTTCTTAGATTTATTATTCAACCACCTTATACTCCTTATGAGAGAACTTCTTCATGTTGACCTTTAATCCATTGTAGTACATGCCTATGAGCATATTGTTGGCGAAAGAGATCCTTTTATTCTTGATCATGATTCTAGAACTTTTCCCATGACCCAAAATATATGATTACCTGACTTAAAATTTGATGCATACATACCTCATCATGATTATGCCTTTATCATCTCGGCTTTATTTCATAGTTCTCCTCAATTGGTGTAACCTTTCTTGCTTCATCTACTCTCACGTGTATATAATCCTTTCTTGAATCCCATAAATGGGACTCCCAATGAGACATCTACCCCCTTATGTACGAACCTTATTTGAAGATTCTATCAGATGAACTTGAAGACCCTTACCTTGCAAATGTTTCTTCCTTTGATCATGGAGGCCTTCTAAGAATTTTGATCATGATCAATCATTTTTTCATTGTGGATGAGGCCCTATAATAGGTATGCTCCTTCTATGTGAACATCTTGAGCTATATCTACACCATGCTCCTATATTCTAGAAGATATCTTGAACCATGCAATCTGTTCTATTTCTATATGCTCCTATACTACTCAAAACTTTGAAAGAAAACTTTAAGAAAAGAAGTTGACTTAGTCATGGGAGGGTCTTCCTTCTTTTGCTTGTTGTCGTCTTCTTTCACTTCTTGAGTTACACGAGCTTCTTCCTTTTTATCTTGATGTTGTTGTCCTTCTTAATTTTAGGACAATCCCTTTTGTAGCGTCCATATTCTTGGCATCCAAATCATTGGACTTTGGACATGTAGTGGTGCCAACCAATTTGTTACTTTCCTTGCAAAAAGACATTGAGGTATACTCAGAAGGGGACATATACTTACTTGATAGAGTTTGAGATGTAGTGAACTTGCTTTCTTCTTGAAGACTTGATGGCTAGCCTTCCTTAGATCTTGATGTTCTTCAAGTTGCTTTCCTCAAATGGACTTGCTTGATGACTTGACTCATAGTGCCTTTCATTTTTCAAGATGGTGTAGCTTGATGTAGGTCCCTCTTTGATTTGTTCTTCTTGTAGGTGCCTTTATACAAGGCATTTCTTCTTTATTTGTAGTATTCCATGATGAATGATAGATTGTATACATTCTTGTCCTTGATGTGATTGAGACTTCTTGGCTTGATGCTTCAACCTTGTAGATGTTCTTGAGATTCCCTTTCCTTGATGTGTCACCTTAGATTCGATACCGCGTTGAAGAATCTGGGGAAATGGGGTATAGCGGGATTCTTCTAGACTTAATAGCAATTTGTGAAGCTCTCTTACAATTTATCTTGTTATCTTAATCGTCTTCTCTTCGTATTAATTCATGTGTGTTTACTTCATCAAACTTGTGCCAAAAACATAAGAACAAGAACACAAGATGTTGGCTCTCTGCCAGGGCAAAACCTCTCTTTCTTAGAGAGGAAAACCCTTTCGTAAATTTCTCTTATTGAGGCTTCTTATTGGTCATTGCAAAGCCCTAGACCCTTGACAAGAATATCCTCCAAGCACAAGTCAAGTCCTTCCTCCTCTCTACAATTTGTTTCTTCAGCAATTCATTCCCTGGCACTGTGTCCTTCTTTCAACTTTTGATAGTCCTTGGTGGACTAGCTCTAGAAGAGACTCCAACCTTTGATCCTTAGCAAAATCCTTTACCCATGAAGAAACCTTAATTCTCTTGACCAACTGAGTCTTTTTCTTAATGTGAGGTTGCAGACTCAATGTACACCATGTTTACTACACCTGGGGTGATTTCCGTCACGACGAGACATGGAAACCCCAAATTTCCCACACTTGGGAGGCTTTTGACAAGGCAAGATATGGAATCCCTGGGTTCCCCACGGTTTGGTGACTTTTTTTGAGGAGGGACTGGGAGACCCCATGTCACGCTCCTATCCTAGTGGTAGTATTTCAACTACACAAAAGCAGGTGCAGCACCACCATACTTTCCAATAAGTGTTCTTAACAATGCAGCGAAAATAACTTACCATCAATTTATCTTCTTCAATTATTCTTTCAACCCATCTTGTCGTGTGGTCGTGTTGCATTTCCCGCTACCTGCACGACACAAATCCACACCCGACTTTCCATTCCGCAGCGCCCAAACTCCGCCCATCATTGCAGTCCATAGTGAGGGTGTATGGCCCGCATGCAGTGCGGCCTGCCTGCCCGATCTATAAGCTGCCCCGCTCTGCCTGTTCGCACTACCAAGTCCAACCCACCTACTATAATCCACCCGCCAGTGCGTCCCTCTTACCCACGTCCTTCTCTTCCTTTTGTTTTTGCCCAACTCCTTCCTTTGCACTTGTTCTGTGATGTGTAAGTCTGAGTTCGATGTCCCTTTGACAAATGCAATCCTACTTACTTGTATACATCCTTTCACTCAAGGGCTATGTCTCTCAGGGATAACAAGGGTCGGCTCCATCAACATGCATGCCCGGCCGACCTGCCACATAACCTCGAGAGACTGCATTCCAATGAATCGCCATGTCCCTTTGTGTGCTTTGTCGCACCCAAGGGTCGTCTCCAACACTTAGCTGATTACACTTATTGTCACTCGTCACACACCTGCCCATGTCCTAACTCATCCACACATGGTCACCTGTTTCATCCTGGCACCCAACAAGGGTCGCTCGCACGCCTTCCACCAGTGACTCACCCATTGTGCATGCATCAAGGGGCATGCGCCCTGCCCAACATGGCGCACCCGCTATGAGTGCACCCATTACCATCACGCATAAGTGAATTCCATGCTAAGTATTTGCATATAACCAAATTCTCGCTCGAGTCGCATATAACTGAAATGAGGCATGGAAACCTCAAGTTCCAGAGACAGACCAGGCAAGCTGTTTCCACCCCGTCGCGAAATGGAAACCCCGAGCTCATAAGACTTGGGTGGTTCTTCATCGTTCTGCAAAATGGAAACCATGAGTTCCATAAACTTGGGTGTTTTTCACTCATGTTATGACATGGAAACCCAAGTTCCCCACACCAAGGCCGTGGTTTTCGCCAGGGCAGGAGATGGAGACCCCAGAGGTTCCCAAAATTAGGCGGTTTCCCTCATGCCACAAGACAGAAGCCCCTGGGTTCCGCAGACTTGGGTGGTTCCCTGTCGTTCTGCGGCATGGTAACCTAAGTTCCCTGCACTGATTTCGTGGTTTCTCTCATAGCGGGACATGGAAGACCCCGAGTTTCCCATAATTAGGTGGTTTTTTTCATGCCACTGAATGGAAAGCCCCATGTTCAATAGACTTGGGTGGTCGTTCCCTGTTACGTGATGACATGGAAACCTGAAACCCCCCAAACTTGGGTGGCCATTCCTTGTCACGTGATGACATGGAAACCCGAAGCTCCCCAGAGTTGGGTGGAAGTTTTAGCCATGGTGCAAGTGACATGGGAACCTCGCGTTTCCTAGACTTGGGTAGAAATTTTTGTTGTGATGCGAAATGGAAACATCATGTGTCCACTGACATGGGTAGCAGTTTCCATCACACCATGAAATGGACACCCCGAGTTCCCCAGACTTTGGCAGCTTTTCATCGCCCCATGACATGGAAATCTGAAGTTCCACAGACTCTTGGGTGATTCAGGGTGTGTCGCGACATGGAAACCCAAGGTTTCCCAGACTTAGGTGCTTTCTGTTAGTGGTTCCGGCCATGCCGTGACATGGAAACCACAAGTTACCCAGACTTGGGCAGTGGTTTCGAAACACGCCAAGTTCCCCAGACTTGCAAGCTGGTTTACATCGTTGCGGAAACCCCAAGTTCCCCACATTGGGGCATTGTTGAAAACCTCGTGTTTTCATCGTGCCGTAAAATGTTGAAACCCGCGGTTCCATAAAGGGCGGGATATGGAAACCCCAAGTTTCCCCAGACTTGGACATTGCCGGTTTCGGCTGTGGCAAAACATGGAATCCCCAGGTTTCCCAGGCTCGAGCACTAGGGAGCGACATGGAAACCCCATGTTTCTCTAGGCTTGGGCGCCGCTGGTTTCGATCGTGGTGTGACATGGAAAACCTATGTTTCCCAAACTTAGGTGCCAGAGCACGACTTGGAAACCCCAATTTTCCCAGGCTTGGGTACCAGGGCGCGACATGGAAACTCCAAGTTTTCATAGGCTTGGGTGCCACTGGTTTTGGTCGTGGTGCGACATGGAAATCTCAAGCTTCCCTAGGTTTGGGCGCCAGGGCATGACTTGGAAACCCCAAATTTTGGGCGTGACATGGAAACACCAATTTTTTTGCACCGAGCGGAAGCCCCAAATTTTAGGCGCTAAGTGGAAACCCCAAATTTTGGGCGCAACATGGAAACCCCAAATTTTTTTGCACTGGGCGGAAGCTCCAAATTTTAGGTGTCAAGTGGAAACCCCAAATTTTTTTGCGCTAGGCAAAAGCCCAAAAAGTGGAAACCCCAATTTTTTTTGCGCTAGGCAAAAGCCCAAAATTTTAGGCGCCGGGTGGAAACCCCAAATTTTGGGCGCCGGGGCACAACATGGAAACCCCAATTTTTCCCATGCTTGGGCACCTTTTTCGTCACAACGTGGAAACCCCAAATTTTGGGCGTCGGGGCGCAACATGGAAACCCCAACATTTTGGGTGCTGGAGCGCGACATGTAGACCCTAATTTTCCCTGGCTTAAGTACCTTTTCCGTTGCAGCGTGGAAACCACAAATTTCTTGCCCCCAAGTAGTAAAAAATTATCGTATGGAGGAAGAGGCAAAGATGCGAGAGTGGGAGGGTTGTCCAGATTTGTTTGTGACAAGAGAAAATTTGGAATTGAACTTCAAAGCTACCCCGACCGAGGTGCTTCACGATCGCGGTTTGAAAATGACATGGGCCCCTAGGGGTGTGTTGGATACCTATACCAATAGGTTTCATATTTCATGATTGGCAAATTCAAATGGCAAATATGCTCTGCTTTGCTGATACAAAGGTCCCATATTTCCAAGACAATACAAGGTGTGTACATACCTTCATGTTTACTAAATTTTGATGGATGGTCCAACAGTCTAATCTGGATCATGCCATGTTTCAATCTTCTATTGTAGAATAGAGAAAGAAGTCTGTCCAAACTGTTTAATCTTGGCAGACCAATAGTTAGGCAGATAAACTAAGGTTACCAGCTGCTTAATCTGGGGCCTTGGAAGCAATAAGGGTAGTGTTAAATAGGTAATCAAAATAAAAGCCAATGGAAAAGAAAAGTCACATAAGGGTCTGCAAGTCCAAGTGCACCCTCCAAAGAAGAAACAAAATTTTTTTTAGGCAAGTAGATGGGTAGGTAGATGGGGTTGCAGAAGTGGTATTCCTTTCAAACTGAATCTTGTTGGTCAAGATAAGGAAAACAACACAATGGAGCATGTCTAACTTCCTTTTTTCCTTATTTTACAATCATTACTAACATCCCTACACCAGTTGTGTTTGTGAAAGAATTCAAGGTTTTATGTTGGTTCTGGTTTCCTTTAAGAGCCACATTTCTTGTGCAAAATTCTTTTCATTTTGATCTACTCCCTAAGCTAAGTGTTTTTCAAATAAACTTAGTGATATCACTCCTCATTCACCTTTTCCCTCCATATTAACCCCTAACTTCTATTATCTAAAATCCCTATGTCACCCTTTCCCTACTATTATAACACCATGTTGTATAAACCCCAAGCATTCTATAAATATCCCCCCCCTTGGCATTATAGCCATATGTTCACTACTAGGGAATCAAATTGACATCTGGTCAGTTTAAGAACCCCGAGCCTCACCTCTTTTTCTCCTTCAGAATTCATTTACCTATTCAACCCTTCATTTTGCTTAAAAAACCTTGTAAAAAACCCATTTTCACCCCTAACCCGCTCAAACGGAAAAAATACATAAAAAACCCACTTTTCCGACTTATCCAAAGTCCTGGAGCTATGCGCGATTTCATAAAAAATACATTGAAAAACAATGCAAATTCGCCAAATTTCCAAAGTCCCGCTGGGCATGAATTTCATAAAAATCAATATTTTATTGCCCGCCCGATGCTGTATCGTTTGGACAAGTCATTGACCCGTCGACCGTCCGATCGGGCGCCTTTCATCCAACGGCCCACATGCATATCGGACTGGCCCTGACGTCCGTAAGTTAGCTTCTGATATCTGTCAGAGGGTGACGTCAGGCCTCGGCCACGCGTCATCCCCACAGCGTATCGGAGCCCCCTCTGACAACTCCACTTCCGTATGAAAGGCGGTGCGATATCATACCGCCTACGGTTTCCGGTTTCCACCAACCCGCCTTGCCAACGTCACTGCCAGCATCACTGCTACGTCATCGCTGCGTCGGCGCCCTCGTCCGCCATTGCTCCACCTGTCCGCCACCTCACCATCCCTGTGGACCACTCATGAGCTGCCACGTCACCTGATGACGTCATGCGACCTTGACCCCACCCGATGACGTCATGCTGACGTCATCCGAAAAAGGCGCCAATGTTCCAAAAAATCCATATTTTGGCCAAAATTTCGCGTTTTTTGCACTTTTTGCAAAAATGACTGTGGTGTCTTCTGCATGTATTTTATGTCCAAACTCACGCCAACTTGCTTAATTTGACTTGGAGACCATCGGCGCGCCAACCCACCTTCATTTGTGACCAGGACTATTAGTGTACCAGGTATTTATCCCTGCGAATCCTCTCTGCGCCTGGTTTTGTCTGCAAATAGCCTAAATTAACTTAAAACACAGAAAAAACATATAATTGACCAGAAAATCCCCTGTGCCTAGTTCCCATTTGAAGTCACAAGGTCGAAATTCACCAGCTAAGCCTTGTTTACCAAAGCTTTCACAAAACATGCATTCTGTTCGCGTAATCGTGAACAGGGAACCCGAACTACACCTAATTACTGTGAAAGAGTCTGTTAAGGACAAGTATTTGCCCTTTTTTAGTGTTGTGTGTAGTATTTCAATTGCTGCAATTGACCCTTTTGTCCTCTGTTTCTCAATAAATCACCTCTCCTTCCAAGAAACGCTTTTTTCTGTTACTCTGCCCAGTAACACTAATTTACATATCAGCAGAGTTTTAAAGTAACCATGGATACACCAGTAGCACCTGTAGCCCTTAATGTTGCCCCTTTAAATGCCCCTCGGAGAGAATTGGAGTGGTAGGCATTAGCAGATTTGGATTATCAAATCTAAGAGGAATTTCTAATGCACAGTAAGTTCCACATCCACCTATTGAATGAATTAAAGGCTAAACATGAGACTGGAGCAGATGTATTGGGCATTTGGGATTCCTTCCTCCCAATCTTCACGCTTCCTCAGGTCAATTCATTTCCTGACCTAATTCACCTATGTGCTGATGGTTATGATGCCACTCAGAGGGTTGTGCTTGACCCTTCAGGCTCAGTTGTTTTCTATATTACCCCTGAGGCCATTAGAGAGATGCTGCAATTCAAAACTCAGAAGAAATTGGTTCCTTTATCTTTGTTTGATCTGATAAATCAAGGAGCTAAGATGACAGATGCTCAGATCACCAAGC
>APFE030454582.1:0-14804 GCA_000404065.3 Pinus taeda | reverse complement strand
TCAAACCAATCTACCAAAATTGGATGAAGAAGGTACAATCTGGCTCCAACCTGAACAGGTTCTTGACACACGAGAACGGCACCTACGCGGCCGCACGATCAAGGAAGTCCTCGTCAAGTGGAAAGACACCTCTCCGGAAGATGCAACCTGGGAACCAGCCACTGTCCTTCAGCAATTTCCGCAGCTTCAGCCTTGAGGACAAGGCTATTCTTATGGGGGAGGGCATGTTAGCGTCCAACCCTAACCCCCTTATTTATGTAATAGGGTCGAGTCATAGTTATAGTAGTTATAGTTAAGTAAAGAGTCAATAAAGCCCATATTAATAATTGTAAGTGGTTGACCCACATTTAAATAAGGGACCACAGTTAGTTGCAAATGGGCCATGGTATTAGATAGATGGTATTAATAAGAACAATGGTACTGGCCCATGGTATTGCATGTATGAATCCTATATAAAGGATAGAGACTCCCCTCGAGGAGCATCGTGTCTTATTTTGTAATTGAGCCCAGCTCTATTGGAGGTTGACCCCTCGAAGAGGCAAGTGAACATTTCTTTCCTTTCTGAATAATCAAATACTTGTTGTTCTTTCTTATGGTTCTATGTTCTGGGTATATTTCTTCGCATGTTTGGTATTTCAGTATCTTCTCGCAAGTCAAGAGAATAACAGCCATGGGCCTCCACAACAACAGACAGCACTCCACGGATCTTCATGGATGCTCAGAGATTACTAGCGATCCACTTTTGGGATGATGATGACATGTTTGGTACATTATGCCCAGCAGGCCCCCACAGGAGCCCCGCACTCTTAACAGGTGTCCCAAGACTTGTACGATGTCATGGAAACATTCATTTCACCAATTCAACCCTTGCAGAGGATCTCCAATTCATATGGAGACCCATGGGGTCATCTATGTGCCCTCACACCTAATGGGAGCACCACAGATCTACTACTTGGAGAACAAGGGGCCACCCCCTTTTCCATCATATTCCAAGGAATCTATTCACCAATATGGCACTTCAGGATATTAGTGAACCTTTAGAGGGCCCTACAACATGCACATATCATTATTTGGTCCCTTGTGAGGCTTGTTTTTGCACTTATGAGCTAGTTTGGTGGGCTTGTCACCAATAGTGGTTTTATTTGCACAATATTTTATCATTAGGGGCTAATGTAGGGCCATAGGCTAATTCGAACTCTTAGGAGGCTATATATTGATGTTAGATACATTCATTTGCATCACTTGACTTGGGATCTCTCTAATCATAGAGAATTTTTGCACTTTTTCCTTGGTGGATATTTTTGTAGATGGATGAATTTTGATGTCTGGATTTGGGCTATTTCTCGTCTTGGAGCTTTATTGAGCAAACGAAATGTTGGTTCGATATACTCTATAATGTTGTAAGTAAATTTTGATGTTATTATTCTTGTTGCTGCATACTGCTAAAATAAGGGCTAGTTGTTGTATTATCGAATGTGGAATTAAGCATGTTTTAGCTAATTTAATATGGGCCAATGCTATATGAATGAAATGTCCTAGAGATTTATTTATCTCGAGAAGCTTGCATCATTTGCTTTCGAGTATAAATTCTTGAAAGTCACTTTTCTTTTCTTTCTCTCAACATTGGACAAAGTTGACTTTCTGGGCCTCCTTGATCAAGAAACCAAGTTCTTACCCATCATTATCTTTGAATCCATATCCCCAAGTGAACTAGGCACTGATCATTTCAACCCTATTTTAACCATTTTCCCTTTTTTCCCCAAGTTTGGCTCCATTAGATCACCTAGGGCATCAATTTCCTGAGAATTGACCCAAGGAAAGAATTTGATCTCCTATAGGCTACTGCATTGGTGGGTTCCCTCCTTCTCCTCCAAATTTGAGGCAATTCTAACGGTGGAATCTCCGAGAATCTCATGCATAGGATCGAATTGTGCCTAGGCATCCCCAAGGCTAGACCTCAATAGGATCAATTCAACCTTTTGAATAAATTATTCTTGTTTGGTCCTTTCCCCTTACCTTGTCCAGGATAGGAACATCATTGGTTGTTACATTCCATCCCAGAACCTGGGTTGGGTCCACTTGGTCCCGTGTGGTCCCACTTCTCAATAAAGACTATTTGTCAAGGCCGATTTGGGAATCCAAGTTTCCCAAGGATTATAGGGATTGAGAAACTTATTCATAAGCCTATCCTTTCTCCCTCAACCCTCCAATCCTCACCCCTTATCCCTTGTGGACCAAGTCCCTTGCTTAAAGAGCAAGCAAGCTCCATTCTTCACTCCATCCTTGGGAAAGGGTTTTCGGGGTCACTTCTCACCTATCCATTGACATATACTTTACAAGTGAATCCCTACACTACCGGGACTCCTCCCATCGATGAAATTCCATAAAGAGCAAGGAGACTTAGTTGTGGTGACAGTGGGCTAAGCGTCCACGGTTTCCCTTAGCCTAGCAGTTGCCCTCTTAAGAACCCCTTTAGGTCCCCTGTTGGTTTGGGTGGTAACAATACCGAAGGAAGCAGTGAGGCTCCAGTACATTTCTACGATGAAAAGCTTGGTGACATTCCCACAAAACCTTTGTCCGAAGACGAAGTTTGTTTACCTCAGGGATAAGTTTGGAATGGTTGAGAATGCTTCCCTCGATTAGAGGGAGCGTTGATGTTGTAGCATCAAGAACAGACATTCTCCATGGGTCAAAGGTATTGACCAGGTTGCCATGTAATATGGTTAGGGATAATGGTCCAGAGAGCATCAAGGCCTAGAGTGCTCCCCCAGTCACGAAGTTTGTTTACCTCAGGGATAAGTTTGGAATGGTTGAGAATGCTTCCCTCGATTAGAGGGAGCGTTGATGTTGTAGCATCAAGAACAGACATTCTCCATGGGTCAAAGGTATTGACCAGGTTTCCATGTAATGTGGTTAGGGATAATGGTCCAGAGAGCATCAAGGCCTAGAGTGCTCCCCCAGTCAGAAGGTTTTGACCGTATTGCCAAGAGGTACTTAGCTAGTGGGTACAGTGAGTGCCTTTAGCATCAGGCAAATGTTTTTACCATTCAATTGGCATGCAAGAATAGTAAATGGCCTAGGGCTTCACCATTTCTTTTGGTCAAAGGTATTGACCTTGCTCCAAGTGATGACTTGTTGAGCTGGTGACCCGGGACTAGTCTTGTTGACCCCGGTCATAAGGTTTTGACCATATTGCCAAAAGGTTTTTTACTATTGAGTGACTAGATCCATTTGCAAACGAGATTTGACTAGGAGGTGACTATATCATTTTCATGATGTTGATGCAGGATGCTTTCCAAATGGTTCTAGGTTAGAACATGAAGTGGGTGGTACATTAACATAGCAAGCTCATTCAATATTTTCTTAAGATGGAGAAATTTTTCAACAAAGAGGACGTATGAGGAAGTCAAGGTGAATACCTCCCTGGCTAAGAGCAAGGGTTGAATTTTGGTAGTTACGATCAATATTCAAGTCGGCCTAATATAGAAGAGGGAAATTAAAATTAAAATTTGAATTTAAATGCTCAAGTCATCCCCAAACGATCAGGTTGGCCCAGCTAAAGGACGTGCCACTTGGGGAACCCTAAATCACTATATATTGGCACTCAACCTCATCACTTGGAGAACAATTCAAATCACACATATCATTTGTTCTATGTTCAGAGGTGCAAAGAAGAGAGATGAGAAGAAAACAAAAGTTTTCACCAACATTGACCACTCTTTCACTGAAATTTCTAGTTGTTGTTTAACCGAATTTTGAGGTAGTTGACCGAAGTTTTCTGAGGCATAGTTTCACCAAATTTTGAGGTAGTTAACCAATGTTTTTATAAGGGTTTGACCAAGCCTGTAATGTTTTATTTATGGGATATTTTTGGTCTATTTGACCTAATTTGACTTATTAATATCATATTGTAACCTTGTGGAACTGAAGAATTTCTCCTAGAAAAGATTATTATGTTTTCTCCCGAGTTTGGATTTCCCAGGTGAAAAAATTTGTCTCTTTGTGTGCTTAGTTGTCTCTTTATGATCCTATTGTCATTATTGCATTACTATTGAGGTTTTCTATGTATAATTGCTTAATGATGAATGTGACATAAGTGAATTTGTCTAAGAAATCATTGGAAAGTAATTATCAGATTAGAAGATCATGTTCTCCTAGAAAATCAACATGGACATCGTTATATTGGTGGCATAATGACCACATATCCATAGTTAATTAAGGAGATAATGATTCTTTATAATTTTCTTGGTTAGATATAAAAGTATATTATTTTTCTTATCAAGAGCATTGTTCGACCTCTTGTTTGTATAAAACAAACACCTCTCACATTGTGAACTTTGCAAGCACCTCTCATATTAAACTTTGCCAGAAGCTTGTGGAGAAAACTCCTCGTCTACTTTTTGGTCCATGCTATGGATGGTGAATTAGAGTGATGTCTTGGAGATTTTGTCTATGTGGATTCCTATGCAAACCAATGGATGGAAACACCTTAATGGTCTTGTGAGTTGATTTGATGAGTAATCAATTTTTCTTTAAATCCGTGTGGTTATTTATTTTGAATGTGTTAAGTGTGGTGTTACTTCTCTAGTGTTGGCAATGCACGCTCTTCTCATTTCTTAATAGGTCTCTTATCAAGACTACTGGAAGATTTTTAGAGGAGGATCTTCCCCTTGATCATCTTGAAATTTGCTAGGATACTAAACGAATTGGTAGGGTTTGAAGTGGTCAATCTTAGCTACTTTTTAGTACCTACAACTTCTCGAGACACGCCTTAGTTGAACCATTAAAAACTTTGCTAGAAGCTCATGGAGAAAACTATTTGTCTACTTTTTGGTTCATGCTATGGATAGTTAATTAGAGTGTTGTCTTGGAGATTTCATCTTTGTGGATGCTTATGTAAACGAATGGTTGCCAATGCATCAGTGGTCTTGTGAGTTGATTTGATGAGTAAGTGATTTCTCTTTAAATCCTTGTGGTTATTTTTTTGGAATGTGTTCAAGTGTGGTGTTACTTCTCTAATGTTGGTGGTGCACCCTCTTCTCTTTTCATAAAGAGTCCCTTCTTAAGACTATTGGAAGATTTCAAGAGAAGGATCATCACTTTGATCATCCTAAATTTGCTAGGCTATTAAACAATTTGGTAGGATTTGAAGAGGCCAACCCTAGCAAGCTTTTAGTTTTACCTACAACTTCTCAAGAGAAGCCCTAGTTGACCCCATATGCCCAATTAATTAAAAAACACTAGTCTATTCATGTCCTAGTCAAACGTAAAACCAAAAATTTAAATTTTGTTTTTTGTTTTAAAGTAGATATGAAATTTTGTAGATTACACAAATTTTTAGCCACAAACCCTAGAGACCTAGGAAAAATCTTGCATTTTTGAGTTGGAAATTCTTAATTTTGCAAAATCTATATTGCTGCCCATATTTCTGCATTAAATAGAGCAAATCGATTTAGCATTAGTGGCTGTTATCTACCTTACATTTTCAGATTGGTAAGTTACATTTAATTTAATATTTTCCCCTAGCATTAGTGGCTGTTGTCTGCCTTAAATTTTCATCTCGCTGCCCATATTTCTGCATTAAATAGAGAAAATCAATTTAGCATTAGTGACTGTTATCTGCCTTACATTTTCAGATTAGTAAGTTACATTTAATTTAATATTTTCCCCTAGCATTAGTGGCTGTTGTCTGCCTTAAATTTTCATCTCGCTGCCCATATTTCTGCATTAAATAGAGAAAATCAATTTAGCATTAGTGACTGTTATCTGCCTTATATTTTCAGATTAGTAAGTTACATTTAATTTAATATTTTCTCCATGTTTTAGCCTTGGAAAATTATAAGATCACACCTATTCAAGGGATGAAACTTATTGCTGTAATTTACTTGTTTGTGCTTCAATTTGGTGCTCTTTTGAGACAAAATTTATAACATCCTAGTGTTGAATTTCAGATCTGGATTTTGTGGGACTTGAAAACACATTTAAATTTTAAACACTTTAATAAATCCCCAAACTTGCCTAAAAGAACTTGTAACCTAACTCTAGAATTTACCTTAAACAATCACTTGATCCTTAGTTCTCTATCATTTAGAATTGGTTATGATTGGGTAGTAAACTTGGTGACCTTAGACTGGACTTGTCTTGACTTAGGAACACTAATTGCTACAAGGGAAGACTCCCTTGCATCAGTTTTATCCCATACTAAAAGGAGGGAAGTAGTTGTCTAGGTGACGATGAAAACACTTCCATGTTACACTCACCTTTAGTTCCTTGCATCGGTTTTATCCCACACTAAAAGGAGGGAAGTGGTTGTCTAGGTGACAATGGAAACGTTCCATGTTACACACAACTTTACTTCCCATTACCTCTCTTCCAGTAGGGATACTACTATGAAATTTTCTCACAATTCAAGGTTGAATATTAAAGAAGGGCAGAGATTCCCAACAGATTTTTGCCACTGCCCAAAGTCATTTATAGCAGATTTGTAGAGTCATTTCAGGATGCATTAATGTGTTAATGCAGCAGAATTAAAACTGCTCCCAAAACTTTTCAGACCTGGTAAAAATGTAACTCCTGCAGGTGTCCAAGGGCCACAATTGCCCTAGCTTGAAATGATAAATGGCATCTGACCGTTGAAATGCAGGCATGGTCTAAAGGACTATATATACAGAGATCCAGCTGTAACGAAAGAGGTTGTTCATGTTCTAGCTCCAATATATCCACCCTTCAAGTGAGACAAAAAGGCAGTTGCAGCCAGCATTTCAGGCATGGTCTAAAGGACTATATATACAGAGATCCAGCTGTAACGAAATAGGTTGTTCATGTTCTAGCTCCAATATATCCACCCTTCAAGTGAAACAAAAAGGAAGTTGCAGCCAGCATTTCATAGTTAACGCCAGGCCTATAGTAGTCAACACTGAACAGAGCCACAATACTATATTATATTATATTCATCTCAGAACTATGATTTCTCTAGTTGTATGAGCTTTAGCACAAGCTCTACATTATCTGTTCTATACAATGTACTCTCAGATTGCTTTTCAAATCCTGTTATTTGCATCAAGCAACAGAAAAATTATAATCAGGGAAAAACAAGAAATAAGAAGAAAAACAAGAAATAAGAAGTATGTGAAAGAGGTTACTGGTAGGTATAATCATACTGATCTACATTTGGCAACCAAGAAAGGAGCTATGAAGAAACTTTTAGATAGATTACACTTCGAAAGGGTGTACTGAACCCTCAGGCTAATATTTGAATGGGGGAGATTTGATCATATTTGCTAGATGAAAATGAGCTTGTTGAGAGTCGAGACACCATTGTATATTGCTACACAATCGTGACCAAGCCTCTGATATTTGCTACAACTTTTGTGTGCTTCTTCTCAATTTTGGTTACTCCTTTTAATGATATACTAGATGTGGATAGAGACAAAATCTTTGGAAGTCAATATATCAACATCTGTCTAGGTCAAAGGCGGGTGTTTCGGCTTTGTCTATATTTATTGTTGGATACATACAATGTTGCTATGAATATGGGAGTTGTTACAGAAAAATATCATAACCCTGGTGGCATGCAAACATCATGGGTTTCCTCTGAATCAGGCTGGGAGTTCATCTGACTCATTATTTGCAATGGAATCTGTATTTAATGAAAGAATCTAAGGAGAAGGGATTGAAAACTACATAATATAATGAACAAGGAAATCATACTTGAGTTGTGAACAAGCATGATTATGATGGTGCTTCCCTCATTGAGGGTTTGCTCATGAATGCCAGTGTGGTTGCTAACGAAGAGGCTGTGGCTGTTGGGCATCCGTTGTCGAAGGTTTTCAAGGATTTCCAAGTAGAGGGAAGAACCCCATGCCATGCCCTTTCAGTTAGGGGAAAAGAGCTCGAGCAGTTGTAGTGTGAGCGATCAAGGGGGTTATGCCACCAAAGGCAATGAAGGTGAATGTGGTTGTGATCGGTGTAGGCTTGGCTGCAACTGCAATGCCATAGATGCTTCAGTTGGGATTCAAGGTAGTGGTTCTTGAGGGGAAACGAAAGCCGGGGGAGTCGAAAGCTATTGGAAGTAACCTGTTTCACTGAGTTTAGGGACTATCTATAGTCGTGAGAGTTAATTCCACTGAAAGTCACTAGTTAGAAGTACGAGAGCAGCTTCCACTCGAAATAGTGTTCAAGGAGATAGAATGCTAATCGATACCATATATCATGAAGGTGGAAGCACCCGATGCTTTAGTTGCCTGACAAGTTGAGGTCTGAGCAAGAAAATACCCTATCACATCCCAAGTCTTTAATGTTGAGACATATTTTTAAATTATTTTGATAAGGGTGTGGGTGCATAGATCCTTCCAAGCCAATTTAACCTTTTAAAAGGCTAAAATTATTTTATTTTAATTTCTAGAAGCTTAGATTAGACTTAGTCTTTTTAGACTAAGTCCTCTCATAAAAATAATAATATTTTATTGTGGAGTTAAAACCTCCTCCTATAAAGAGAGGTGCTTTCCTCACTTGTAATCACGGTTGGAGAGTGGGAGTATTCCTCTCTCTCAGGACTGATAAAAAAAATTACTTGGTTTAAGCGTGGATTGATTTTTATATGCTTCTTCTTCTTAGTTCTTGCCCATAATTTGTGTTGTAATTAGGTTAATAATGAATTCTACAGGTATAAATCGGTGATCACAAAATTGCTTTACTGATTCAGTGACTGACACAATCACCAGGAAGGGCAGGTCTAGGCTTCTAGGGTCTTCATCACAACCTTAGTGCTCACCAAGAATACACATTTTCAAGTGTTGGGCAATCCCTTTTAGGAGGAATCTTCAACCGAACCTGTGGGATATTGGTGGCAATTGTTAGTTAAATGGTTGGGGCATCTTGAATGAGCAAGTCCTCCTACTGAAGCCGAGTTCCTTGCAGATTAGCCTAGACTAGATTGAGTGAGATAATTTCACCCCCAACTCCTCACCCATCCAGTCATAAAGGAAGAGCTAACAAAGAGGGGGTTGTGAAAGTGACCCCGCTTATTGCCCTTGAATATTGGCATTGGTCTTTGTATCCTTCCATCACTCTCATTCCCTATCCTTTAAAAAAGCCATTTTGGTCCCAAGGGTTACTTGTGATATCACCTTGCTTGATATTGTCTAAACCACAGTGATCTGTATGGCATTCCCCCTTGAAGTCTGAGCAGAGCCGGCCTAAAGAGGCAAGGTAGGTTGTTGAGGTGACAATGGGTGACCTGCCCAAGTTCCACTCAGATTGTGCAGCATGGTTTGGAGCTTTTACCATTTTAACGCACAACTCATAGAGGTAACAATTTTGGCGTCATTTCCAAGGATAAAGCTCAATCAACCCAGTATTCAATGACATTTGCAAGTGTGTTTCTAAACACTCTTGCATGGTGACTCCACAAAGGAACGAATCCCTTGTTCCTTACAATTTTTGAGGACTTTGTTGGGTGTAGAGGTGAGCACATCCAACAATTGTGAATTCTCGAGAAGCAAGCTCATATTAGAAACTCCATCACAGCATTTTGTGAAGTATGATCAATATTTATTGCAGATTTTTCTTTCAGGCTCACTATAAATTTTTGTGTATAGAGGATGGAGCTTCCTACATGGCTAGGACAACTCTATGCTCCAGTTGATTTCTCAACATGTCAATGTTTTCCTCATGTGCATCATTACATAGATTCAAAGGTCATCCAAAGATTCAATGGATGTGGTGATGCGGTCTAGCATTACTATGCATTTGATGAGGTCATCAACAACAATTCCCTATTCAACCAAGACACCAACATGAATATTTTTCCCTTGGTTTGGAGGGACATGCAAGGGAATGGTTTGACAAACTCGGTAGAGGAGCATTCACATATTTTGCAGAATTTTTGATGGAATTTTTATATGTTGGAGTTATGACAAGGAGGACTAGTTCCCCATTGTCCAAACTCCAATATATAAGAAGATTATGTTGATTTGTGAAGCTCACTTTCCGAGGAGCAATCACATCTTTTGCAGAATTTTTGATGGCATTTTTATACGTTGGATTTATGATGAGGAGGAGGACTAGTTCCCCATTGTTCAAACTCCAATATATGAGAAGATTATATTACTTGTGAAGCTCACTCTTAAAGCTTTTGCAAAACTAGATGAAGCCAAATAGAAAATAGAACTTGCAAATGATGAAGCCAACACAAAGCATCAAATCCATGAAGATGTGCAACTGAACAATGAAGAATCTACATTCCAAAATTTTGAAGCTCATTTGGTCCAAGCAGTGGACAATATTGGAGATCTAAAAACAGATGGCGACAACGAGGAGATTGCAAATTGTTCAGAATTTTCATAATCAAGCAACAAAGTTTTCATCTCTCCATCAAGCCCAATCATTGAAGATATTGTGAAGGAGTTGGTTGAAAGTGATGAACTCGGATCAAACTTTATAGATGATAGCCACCTAGATGATGTGGAAGATGAACAAAGAGACTCTCACTGTTTGTTTTTGTAGCATCGGAGGTGTTCTAGCCTTGAAACGTTGTGGAGAGGCTAAAACATAGGAGTTCTCCATAACCCAAAAATCGTTTCTGAAAATTCCACCTAGAAGTGTCTCAGTTAGATTATTAGCCTATTTTTAATTATTTCCTTAGTCTAAACTTAGGAAAAGGGGTTAATTAATCATAATTAATTGAGATAAGGTGTGAATCAACTAGAAACTCACACAAATCGACAAGGTGTGAGAGAATTCTAAGTCTAACCCATTAGAGATTCTTCCTATACTATCTGGTTTATTTCACCTACTTGTTTATTTCTTAACAAGTTATTTAACCATATAAATACTGAAAACAAACACAAATGCAGTCTCAACCATCTATAGATCATCAACTAAAAATAACAAACAAACACACAAGGGACACCGTTATTTTTGGACAATCGACCCCAGAAAAAACCAACTTGGGAAAACCGGTGCAACAGTTCCTAGGGTTTTATTATTAAGCATCTTTCTGAGTACAACTAGGGTGCCAAACTGGCTCACCCAACAGAGACATCTATCTGGCAGTAGTAACTCTCTTCGGAAGCAGATATTCGGCAAGTCTGCTCCACGAAAATCACTACAACACTGCTCTGAGGCTCTGTGTCAGCCCTGCTGGCCTCTGTGTCATTCTGAAGCCCACTACGTCATCCTTCTGCTGCTCTGCGCTAGCTCTCTGGCCCTCTGCGTCACCCACGCAGGCCCTGCGAGCCTCTGTGCAGTCACTCTAGCCCTCTGTGTGGCTCCTGCTGGCTCTGCGTAGCCTCCTCTGCCTCTGTGCTAGTCCTTCAGCACTATCTCTGCCTCTCTGCCATGTACTCACTGCCCCTCGTTGCAACTTATATCACTTGTTCGATTTCTCTCAACAAACACCGCTCCAGAAAATCGTACTGAGTCTACTGACTGATCAATCTTGGTGTATCTCCAACCGACCCTCAAGCCTCCTCTTATACTTTTCCTATTGAGACTTCAACGGCTGAGATTAAGTCCCTAATCAACGACTAAGATTAGATTTGGCTTGATCCATGTCATTTAGAACATTCTCACCCATTTTTATATTAATACCCATTAATATTTTATTTTTCTTAAGTTTCGACTTGGGGACTCCATTAAAAATTTTAATTATTTTAAAATCTCTTTAACCGGATGGAATTTCCCCAAACCATTTCTGGGTCTTGGAGATCTCATGTGCTTTAGCTTCTACACCAATTTTCATGGCTAGAGCACATCCGATGCTACCCAAAATCAACACTCTCTCTTAGCAAGGAATGTGCTCTAGTAATGCTCCACCACTAAACATTACCCTTATCATCCAGCGTCGGTACCTGTGTTGATGCTTGGCCCTTTGCCCAACATCCTTTGCACTGCTACCTGTTGACATGTGGTAGCATCATATTGCTCTAGCCATGAGAATTGGTGGAGAGGCTAAGGCACATAATATCTCCAAGACCTAGAAATGGTTTGGGGAAATTCCACCCGGTTGGAGAGATATTAAAATAATTAATATTTTTAATGGGGTTCTTAAGTCTAAACTTAGGAAAATTAAAATATCAATGGGTATTAATATAAAACTGGGTGAGAATGTTTTAAATGACATGGATCAAGCCAAATCTAATCTTAACCGTTGATTAGAGACTTAATCTCGGTCGTTGAAGACTTAACAGGAAAAGTATAAGAGGCTTGAGGATCAGATGGAGATACACCAAGATTGATCAGTCAGTTCGATTTTCTGGAGCAGGGCTTGCTGAGAAAATTTGAACAAGTGATCTGTTGCAGCGAAGGGCAGTGAGTACATAGAAGAGGGGCAGAGATAGCGCCTGAGGGTCAGCGCAGTGACCAAAGAGGTTGACGCAGAGGCAACTAGAGCTACGCAAAGACAACAGGAGCCACACAGAGGTAGCTAGAGACTGCGCAGAGGCTAAGGGTCCTGCGTGGGTGACGGAGAGGGCTAGAGAGCTGACGCAAAGAGTCAGAAGGCTGACGCAGAGGGTTTAAGAGCTACATTGAGGCTAGCAAGGTTGAAGTAGAGCCTAGGAGAAGCGTCAGAAGGATTTTTGTGGGGCAGACTAGCTTAATATTTGTCTCCGAGAAGAGGTATTACTGCCATGTAACAATCTCTATTAGGTGAGCCAGTTCGACACCCTAGTTTTACTCAAAAAATCTGCATAATAATAAAACCCTCAGAACTGCTGCATCGGTTTTCCCGCATTAGGTTTTTCCAGGGACAATTGTCCAAAAATAACGATGTCCCTTGTGTGTTTGTCTAGTATTTCAGTTGTTGATCTGTATATGAGTTAAGGCTGCATCTGTGTTTATTTTCAGTATTTATATGTATAAATAACTTCTTAATGGAATAAACAAGTAGGTGAAATAAACCAGATAATGCAGTAGGGACTTCTAACTTGTTAGACTTAGAATTTCAACAAGGTATCAGAGCATTGCAGATCACACGAGGACTAAAGGCACCAACGATATTGGAAATTTGCAGCAGTAGTAGTTGTCCCGAGAGACAGAGATGCTCCTAAGCAGAAGGCAATAGAAAAGAACTGACACAGAGGGCTTACGTCATCATTTCGAGCCAGAGAGAGGGCCAGCGCAGAGGCAGAGAGAGTCAAAAGAGGCTCACGAAGAGCCACGTCATCCTACTCAGCTAGGTAGGCTTGACGTAGTTGGCCAAAGGAGCGATTCAGCTTTTGTTGGGATTGCGCAGAGCTGGAAGGCTCAGTTTCTTCAGTTGTTGGGGCCTAGGGAGCTGTGGGTAGATTGTGGATTGGGAAGATGGTGGGGTGTTGTTTATGTCGATGCAGAAACATACCTAACGGGACAGAACTAAGGTAGAGGGAGTCGCTACCTTGACAGATTTCTAGCCAAGAAATCCAGATCCGAGTTGCAGTTGCAAGGAGGATTGGAGAGGAGTGGTTCGACAGTTGGCGGGAAGATTTTCAACAAGGAAATCAGGACTTAAAGGGAGATTTCCAAGACAGAAGTTGGAACTCAGAGAGAGTCCAGAAGAGGAGCGGAGATGATAATGAATGGACTGAGGGATCAGGACAGGTTGGACGGGGCTTCCAACTTTGTGATCTGGAAGGCCAGAATCCTTTCAGTCCTGGATAAACATCGCATCAAGGGCTTCGCCTTGAGAACCATGGCTATCCCAGTAGACCCAGCTGATAATGAAAATTATGAGGATGCAATGGCGAGGGCAAAGTGCATAATCCTTGATGGGGTCAAGGATCATGTCCACATATTGCCGAAAAGAACACGGCAAAGGAGATGTGGGACACTTTGACGACATTGTATCAGGGCACTTCCATGCAACAGAGGATGCTATTAGAGAATCAACTGTGGTCGTATCCGATGCAGAGGGGGGAGCAGATAGATCTATACCTCCTCAGATTGCAGGAGATTCGAGACCAACTTACCTCAATAGGGGCCACACCGGGTCAGGAGTTCATGGTGAGGACAACCCTGAAGGAAGTCTCTGAGGAGTGGGAGACATTTGTACAAGGCATTTTGGGTAGATCTACTCTTCCAGGATGGGAAGATATGTGGGTAGCTCTTCGCTAAGAAGAGATCAGACGGTTGACCAAGGCAGGGAGTAGCAGCAAAGGAAGTTGAATCAAGAAAGAGGAGGAGGAGGATGCGGCTCTGGCATCTGCGAGACAGCAAGGGAAGAGGAAGAAGAAGGACATCTCCAACGTGAAATGCTTCCATTGTGGGGCGCTGGGTCATTATGCAACCCAGTGTCCCAAGAAGAAGAATAAGGGAAAGGCTTCTGACTCCAAGGAAGCTTCGGCTAAGGCGGAGAAAGAAGTCGAGACTGATGGTGATTGTGCCATGAGTACTCATGCACCTCTAGAGAAGAGGTGGGGTGACATCGAGCTATAGTCAGAAGGACTACAAAAGATGAGGGGCAGGATCCTTGAGGTGCCCAAACTCTTGGATCATATTTGGCTACGGGAGCCCTTAACAACAGTAGTAGGATGATGGATGTCAGTAGAAGCAAGATGCAATGGAGCAACAAGGCAATGCTAGAGTGTAGAGGTATGTAGCAGCGCAGTGGGGGTTACATCAGTGCGAGAGGCACAAAGACGGTTGCAGCAGTGCAAACAGGCACAAAGGTGTTTGCAGCAGCACAGAGGCAGCAGAGGGAGCACAGGATAGCAACAGAGGTAGCTTCAGCATTAGGAGGCTTCCAAAATGACAAGGATGTCAGTAGTTGGGTAGATCAGTTACTTGGTAACTGAGTTGCAGTGCAGCAGTTATCAGTGGTAGTG